>WBNM01002066.1:0-49402 GCA_013399055.1 Ramphastos sulfuratus | reverse complement strand
AAAAAAAAAAAAAGAAACTGCACGATGTAATCATCTCTAATTTTCACAATGGTACCTTTAAGGTCAATAATGTGCAATCAAGAGGAAAATTAAAAAAAAGGCAATAACAACCAAAAAAAAAAGGTAACAACAACAAAAAAAAAAAGGCTAAGGGCAGGGCTGAGAACCCTCCAGCTACGTCACCCAGCTCACCCCAAGAAGGCAAGGATGGCAAAAGCAAGGTTCAGCATCTCTCAGCGGGAGCAGAGGAGGAGCAGGAATGTCTGCAATGTGCTTTGAGCCCTGGCTGAAAACTTAATTCTAACCTAATAAACTATTTCTCCGTGTCCTCGATGCCCTCAGCCATCAGGAGCAGCTTCGTTTTTCCACTTCAGCCTTTTTCTTTTTTTTTTTTTTCCCCTTCAGTCCAAAGTGCCGTAAACAAACTTTGTCCTTCATTCTGGCAACTCCGAGCGGTGGTATTTCAAGGTCACTCGTGCTGGCGAAGGCAGGCCTAGCTCCAGCAACTTCAGCTGCGGCTCCACGCTAACGGGGAGAGCCTGGGCAAGAGCCCAGCCCTGGCACAGCTCGGGGGCTCACCGGGAAAAGCCTTTACGTTGGAGAACTTCTAAGCTAAGGCACACTCTGCCCCGGTTCCGCCGCCTGTCGCCGCCGGGCTGCGGAGCTGCCGTGACCTTCAGTGCGTATTTCCAAATAAAAAGGAAAACAAAAGGGCTGCTGAGACTTGTCGGGAGTTTGCCCGGCGGTTTGGGGGGGGATGTGGGTTCCGCTGACCCTCGGGAGCCGCTTTACCGATAGCTGACCGCGCAGCAGCTGCCGTTTGGCCGAGCGGCCCCTGGCAAGGGCAGCCGGGGCAGGGCCCCCCCAGCAGCTCGGCGGCAGCCCCAGCGATGGGGGAGGCGCTGCCATTTTGTGTGTGTGTCCCCTTCCCCCCGTTACTGGCCGTGGGCCGGCGCAGCCCTCCCCGCAGGGCGCGGCCCCGCGGTGCCCGCCGGTGTACCCGCCGTCCTGGGCAGCTCCGGGGGGGGGGGGCGGGGAACTCCCAAACCATCACAATGATAATCTCATCTGAAAAGCTTTTTTTATATTGTCCCTATGAAAATCTATGATGCTGTGGCCAAGTTACAAACCATTCAGACACCTTCCCCTGCCAGATTTTCTAATTCTGCATCTTTGTTGCTGGTACAGAAAATTACATTTTAAAGATTTTTCTGATCAAACTAATGTTTACTGTAATTTTTTGTGTGTTTATTTGGTAACTATTAGGGATGCCGTACGAGACTTTTTACATGAAATATATTTTCTGCCTGACCTTCCGGAACTAAAAGAAATTCAGGTTGTCCTTCAAGAATACAGAAAGGTATAGCATCTTTTATGTATTGATTTTTAAAGCATCAAACATTAATGACAAGGAAAACACCTGAAGTTTATCAATAGATGGAAATAATATTTATCTGCCTCCAAAACAAAACAGAATTTGCATTTTGCAGGAATACTTTGAGACAGGTTCTGATGCTTTAGGAGAGAAATATGCTTGTGGTTTAACAGACTTATTTCTGTAGCATCTCCTCAACACTGACTTTTCATCTGCTGAGACTAAAGAGATCGTAAGATTACAAGTATGAGCTATAGCAATAATCACATTATAAGATTGTGTTACTTTTAAGTTGATCCCTCTTCCATATTCTTTTTAAAGGTAATGAAGTGTCTATTTTTAGGAGTGCTTCGAGATCGGTTTCTTTTGTTTGCCCTCAGAATGGATAAGTAATAGATAAAAGTAGCAATTATTATTGGATGGGAATGAGCTAGCAAATTAACGTTTTTTACTTCTGATTCTAGATAATGAGGTTCTGATTCATATTATAAAGATGGAGTAAATAAAAATTACAGCACCTTCCTGAGGCAAGCATTTAAAAAAATAGACAGGAAGACAGTGGTGTATGGATGAAGACGAGAACCAAATAATGATTTGCATTGGAAGAGACCTTAAGGATCATCTAGCTCCAACATTCCTGCTGTGGGCAGGCACACCAGGTTGCTCAAGATCCTGTCCAACCTGTCCTTGAACAACTCCAAGGAGGGAGCAGCCACAGCCTCCCTGGGCAACCTGTTCCAGTGTCTCACCATCCTCACTGTAGAGAATTTCTTCCTAATATCTCACCTCTTCCAGCTTAGATCCATTGCCCTCTCTCTTATCACTACAAGCCCATGTAAAACGTCTCTTCATAGGTTTCCTGTAGGCCCCCTGCAGGTACTGAAAGGTGGCTATAAGGTCTCCCCAGAGCCTTCTCTTCTCCAGGCTGAACTGGACACAGTATTCCAGCTGGGGTCTCAGAAGATCAGAGTGACAGGATCACCTTGCTCATCCTGCTCATCAGACTTTTGATGCAACCCAGAACATAGTTGGCCTTCTGGGCTGCAAGCACCAGTTGCTAGCTCATGTTGAATTTTTCATGAACTAACGACACCTGCAAGTCCTTCTCAGGGGTACAGAGAATGCAGGCAGAAAAGTAGTTTGTATGTGTTCTCATTTGTGTTCTTTGAGGTAATACTTAACCGTTTTCCTGTAATATGTAATGCAAGCCTCTCGTGTTGTTTTTTTCAGGAGTCCTCCAAATGCACTGACTTACAAACAGCACTGCAGCTCTCCATGAGGGCTATTCAGCATGAGAATGTGGATGTTCGTATTCATGCACTTACCAGCTTGAAGGAAACACTATATAGAAATCAGGTATAGAAAACCTTCCTCAGTAGGGCGGCAGTTTCAATTCATACCCCAATAAGACACCCTGGGGGGCTGAGGGTAGGGGGCAGGGAAACTGACCGTGAGTGAAGAAATGGTCAACAAATGGGAAATAGTAAGGATACAAATGGTAGCTAAAGTAGAAGTGTGACAACAGCTGAATGAAAGAAATTGAGGGGAAGTATCAGCACATGAAGGGGCTGTGAAAAGCCCCTTGTTCAGTGAAAAAGTGAAAAAAGAATGTAGAAAAGGAAAGAGGTTCTTGATGAGACACAGAAAGAATATTAAATTAGTAGGGAAGTGTATGATAATGAAACACAGTATTGGCTGTGACACCCTGATTAATTGAGGCCCAAATCCCTCATTAATTTATTTAGTCCTTCCTAGGGTGACAAATTACTTTAGGGCAGTTGGACTATAGTTACAATGCCAGCGTTAGAATCACTAACCTAAAGTCACAGGTAAATGAAATGAAAAGTAAGAGCGAGTTGCAGATGGAAAATTTGTGAGATTATAATAACTCATTGTACAATAACTCATTTTTGTTTTTCAACTTCCTAGGAAAAATTGATAAAGTATGTGACAGACAGTGAGACTGTGGAGCCAGTCATCTCCCAGCTGGTAACTGTACTTCTCATTGGCTGCCAGGATGCCAATTCTCAAGCCCGACTACTTTGTGGAGAATGTTTAGGTGAACTGGGAGCCATAGATCCTGGCAGGCTTGATTTTTCAACAAGTGAAACTCAAGGAAAACATTTTACATTTGTGGTAAGTGTTGCTACATTAGTTTACAGGAGTTTAGAAGATTAAGATGAAGGATTTTTTTTTATTAGTACTTATGAGTAGGAAACCTCTTATCTTGAGAACCTCTGAAAATCTATAGTTGCTTTCTCATCTAAACCAGTTTAGAGTCAGGCTTCAAAGTGGCTATTTAGATGTTAAAGGTACAGCTATTACTCTGTTTTAATAAAACTGGTGTTCTGTTTGTGCTTGAGGCTGGTGTGGAGGATCCAAATTTTGCCTATGGATTATTAATGGAATTAACGAGAGCATTTCTTGCTTATGCTGATAATGTTCGTGCTCAGGATTCTGCAGCATATGCCATTCAGGTAAGATATGTGACTAGATTCGTATTTTCTCTTCACAAATGATTTCCTATCACACCGAACTTAGAATTATGCAATATAAATGTACATTTTTAAGTACCTGGTTATGCATTTGAAACATCTCCTATACAGCTTCAAATTACAAGATAAAAGATTATTCAAGGTAGCATTTTGAGTTTTTTTTAAACTCCCAGGGCTCACTTAAAACTTTTATCTTACAAATCCCCAGAACTGTGTCTGCTTTTGTGTCACAGTATTTTAGGAGAGACCTGATGTTTCAGAGTAAGTAACAGTCCATCCATATGTAGTGATTCAAGGAGCAATCCTGACATTGACTTCAGGTTCCATAGGCAGAGATAAAAAGCAGTAAGCATTCCTACAAAGATTTCTGGTTGCACTTTTAGGAAGCAACTGAAAGGGAATGTACCCTTATTTTCAGACTCCAGTCTTTTGTGCTGGTTTGCCAACTCCAAGCTGGTTTGGTTGTTACTTGTTTGGTTTTTTGTTTTTTTTTTTTAATTGTTGTAAATATCTTTGTGAAAACTTCAGGGCAATTCTTTGCTTTGGGAGAAAATAAATGACCCCCTGTAGTCCATGGAATGAGAAAATTTCATTACCTTGTGCACAAAGAGAAAAAGAAGTTAGTCTGATTCCTTTGGCAGGTGCGAAGAAAGGGATAACTGGAGGATCTGGGAAAGCAATAGTTACTTGAAATCAGCACTTCCTAGTAACAGCAGATTAACAATGCTAGATGAAAGTTTTTGTGGTCCTAATTTCTGAGTTAATCATTTTGTGACTTCAGTCTCATTGATTCTGCGTATACACCAGATTTTGTTGTTACCGTGGTCATGAAATCTTTTCATTGCTAACTTGGCCATGTAAAACTGTATTTTCAGGAGTTACTGTCTATCTATGACTGTAGAGACACAGACACTGACAGCTCAGGCTCCAGGCTTTGGAGGAGGTTTCCTGAGCATGTGCAGGAGATCTTGGAACCTCACTTAAATACACGGTATGTGACAACCGAAGCAATGTTTTTTCATAAAAGCACTTTCTTTTTTTTTCTTCTCCAGGCTAGCAATAACATAATTTGGTTTTGTGATGGTGGCTCTTCTGTGAAGAGTGATATGTGTATACAAAATTCAAAGAAAGTTGTCTTACTGAATTAGCACTTCTTTGAATGTAATTCTCTAGAAATTATACAAGCAGAATTCTGAGCTCCTGCTTTGCCCAGATCTGTCTTTATCCCCATGGCATTATCTTACACAATGTTTTCAAACTTTTGTTTGTTTTCTTTCCTCTGTACAAATTCTTACTCAGATCCATTAACATCCTTTTACTGCTACCCTTTGTAGAAGTAGGAGTACCTCACTGGGCTTTAATTTGACTTTTCATTTTGTTGAATTAATAATAAAAATAACATGAAGAAAACTTCAGATTACTTATGCACTTAAATTTGAAATAATCACCAATCTTCCTTTCTGTTTTCTAAGACAAGATTTGCCATTTTGGAAAACAAACCCCTTGGCATTTCTTGGTTCTCATGTGTTCTGGACTTTTCTCGTCAAAACTAGTACTTGAATATTTATCAAACTGCAGTTCTTAAGACTGATTTGAACAACACTTTGAAGTATACCTAGAAATTCTGGTTATGTGCTAGGTTGTTTCTATTTCATGTCATGTTTTAAGAAGCTCTAGAATAAAAGTTGTTGATTGCTGAAAGCATTTTCTTAATTCTCTTTGAAAAGGTTGAGAAGGTGAAACCTAATATTATTCCAATTAGGAAATGTCATAATTAACAATGTGCTCTTTTTTTTTACTGTACTCAGTTTTTTAAAATAGTTTTATTAAATGGATATTTTAAAATTACAGGTACAAGAGTTATCAAAAGGCTATAAATTGGTCCAAGGTGAAGAAGCCAATTTACTTAAGCAAATTAGGTGATAATTTTGCAGAATGGTCAGCAACTTGGGCAGGTTACCTTATAACAAAGGTAAGGGAAAAGGGGTAATTGCAAAAGACCTTAAGGTCATTGAGTCGAACCATAACCTAACATCTTCCTGTACACAACTGTTAGACCATGTCCCTAAGCATCTCATCCAAACATGTTTTAAACATTTCCAAGGGTGGTGACTCCACCACTACCTTGGGTAGTCTGTTCCAGTGTCCAATGACCCTTTCAGTGAGGAAATTTTTCATAATATCCAATATAAACCTTCCTTAGTACAACTGAGTCCAAGAGAATAAATCCACTCTCTGTGTTGGTGTGTACAACATAGATCTTCAACCACATTTTGGTTTCTGAATATGCCTATTTGCTATAGGCCTGTTAAAGCACATTCCTAGTTCTTGCACCACTAAGATAACCAGGCACCTTCCTGTCCTCAGCATTCTTCCTTCTTGACTAGGATTAACAGGTGGTGTAAGCCACAACTCTAGGAAGTTTGCCCTTGTCCAGAGACTCTTGTGTAGATGAAGGCACTGACAAATGCCTCTGAGAAGTATCTGAAATACTTCTGGAAAACCTCAAATTTATCTTCCTGGTTTCTGGAAGATTTCTTTCATTTCTCTATAGATCCACAGTCCCAGCATTAAAAAAAAACAAAAAACCAACCAAACAAAAACCCCAACCCACCAACTTGTGTCTTTCTTCCTTTCCTTTCACCTTTCCCACATAAGTGACCCACCAAAAATTTCACTTCTAAGTTAGGTGCATAAAGAAGTGAATTTAATCACAATAGCTCAGTAGCTACACTGTCCTTTTTCTATTTCAGACAAAAATAGAATGTCTTCATAGAATCATAGAATGGTTTGGGTTGGAAAGGACCTTAAAGATCATTTAGTTCTATCCCCACTGCCATGGTCAGGGACACCTTCCACTCAACCAAGGCCCTGTTCAGTCTGGCCTTGAACCTCCAGGGAGGAGGCATCTACAGCCTCCGTTAGGGAACCTGTTCCAGTGTCTCACCACCCTCACTGTAAAAACATTTCTTCCTTATTTCCAGTCTAAATCTCTCCCAGCTCAAAACCATTGCCCCTCCTGTCACGACAAGCCCTTGTGAAAAGTCCCTCCCCACCTTTATTATAAGCCCACTTGATATTTTCATACTTCTTGTAAACTTTTAAGGGTAGCAGGGAGGGTGAGTGCAATAGCAGACCCTCAGCCTTAAGGCTTTTTCTATGGCCAGTAGAAGCTCGCAGTGGTGTAGAAAAAACTTCTATGTGTAGAACATGTAAGTAATGCTTTTTGTGGTAGCAGAATTTAGTATGTTCAGCAGCAGCTGCCATCTGGCAGCTCTGCTGTAGGTTTAAGTCTGATGAACCTTCTGTAGGATATAAGTGTCTTAAAATTATTTGATGGAACAGAATGTGTATTTGTCAACAAAAAGCAACCCATTCATTGTTCAGGCATTTGCACTTTGGTAATAATACTGGAAATAATGTTTTTTATAGGTGCGACATGATCTTGCCAGAAAAGTTTTTGATTGCTGCAGTATTATGATGAAGAATGACTATAAAGTGACAATTTATCTGCTTCCACACATCCTTGTTTATGTTTTGTTGGGATGCAGTCAAGAGGATCAACAAGAGGTGAAATGCATAAGATGGTAGTGTTTTTCACAGGAATGTTGAGGAACTGTTCTTCCTAAGAGCTGTTCAGCAGTGCAAAATGACTGTAGACTTACATGAGCAAGTTGTATAGGTGTTAAACCCCTTTTCCTGTATTAGTAATATAAAACTTCTGCCAAGATTTGAATGTAGTCACACAAGTTATGTGTCAAACTAGTTTTATGTGGATTTTCATCTATTTCTTCAGCAGGGCCTACTATGAGATAGTAGGCAGTTAATTATGACTGCAGTAACATCAAAAATTGGAATGCTACAGAGAGGAAGTGAGTAAGTGAGTGCAACACAAACTAGGAATAAATTGAACTCGTATACTTTCAAGAATTCAGACCCATAGTTTTTCCTCTCCCTTGGATATACTGGCAAATTAAGTGGAAAAACTGTTTAGCTACCAGATCCATGCAGAGCAGGATTCATAGGTTCCTTGGAGCAAAGGAGGGATGGGAGAGAAAAGAGTCATTCCCTCAGCTTGCTTTCAGTTTGCTTTAACAGAAGTGTAAGAGGCTAGAAAATATTCTATTAATTTGAAATTTCACAGTTGAGATACCTGGTTTTTTAAACATTGTGGCTGTCTAGAGCTGTATGATTTTTTTTTTCTTGTTTTGAAAAAGTACATCCACAATAAGCATCTATTCTCTGTGTTAACTCATTCTGTTGACTAAAACAAACAGGAAGCAGGTCATTCAGCATGGTATCTACATAAACATAAGCGAAAAACAGATCTGTGACCTAGTAGTCAGTAGATCATAGAATCACAGAATTGTTTTGGTTGGAAAAGACCTCTGAGATTATCAAGTCCAACTTTCAACCTAATACCACTATGGCCGTTAAACCATGTCCCAAAGTGCAAGGTCCACACATTTCTAGAACTCCAGGGATGGTGACACCACCATCTACCTGGGCAGTCTGTTTCAGTGCCTGACCAGATAACCAGGTAACTTGACTCTTCTCAAACTCTGAAGTATTGCGTTCTTAGCAGAAGGGGAGTAGTGTTCGTTGTGTCTCAGAACCTAAAATATCAATAATTGTGATGGTTATTCCAAATTCAAAAGTTTGCTTTTCAGAGGCTTTCTTCTGTATGGAATCTGCTGACAACAGCAGTTACTTGGTTTGCTGTCTCTTCCCCTTAAGACTGTGGGACAAACAGAACTTGCAAATAAGTTTAAAATGATTAAAATGTACAATCAATTAAAATATTTAGTATTTTAGTTTAATTTGCATATTAATTGCTGTTTCCTACCATTTCAATGCCTGTATGGCACCTCTGTCTCTCATCCTATTTGTGTAGGTTTACGTGGAGATTATGGCTGTTCTGAAACATGATGATAAGTCTACCAGGAGACTTGAAGACAGTGCATCTGATCTGAGTCAGCTGAGCACACAGACAGTGTTTTCCATGCTTGATCATCTAACTCAGTGGGCTAGACACAAGTTCCAAATACTTACTTCTGAGAAAAGTGCTAGCAAGTCTAGCAAAGACAGAAGTGATCTAAAAAGTGAGTGGTGCTTATTTTATATAGTGGCATTTATATTCTTCAAAGAAGTATTTAAATTTGCTACTTGAATTATAGCCATTTAAAATGCAGTATTTCTATAATATGCTTTATGATTTCTTACAATTATATTGGGATTTCCACTCCTCCCAGCCCAGATCCAATGTTCTGAATGCCAGTTTTAGGAAGTGCGGATTGAAAATAAAATGATACGTAAACTTCTTGGTAGTTGTCTAAAAATTGAGTTTAACTTACTCTATCCTTCCTTGAAAGCTGCAGGAACTTCACCAGATTGTTGTAAATACATTATTGTTAACAGAAGGGAAAAAAGTGTTCTTTAATCACATTATCCCTCTGAGTTGTGAAATGAATTAATTGAATTTTGATGCATAATTCTTAGAAATGAAACCCCAATGGACAGACACTCTAAAATGTATTTTTTTTTTTCTGTAGCATCAAGTGAGGACTATGGAGAATATCAAAATGTGACACGTTTTCTGGACCTCATCCCTCAGGATACGCTAGCTGTGGCTTCCTTTCGTTCAAAGGCTTACACGAGGGCTGTGATGCACTTTGAATCATTCATTACAGAGAAGAAACAAAATATTCAGGAGCATCTTGGATTTCTTCAGGTTCTGAATTCTTTTTGTTTTTGTTTTGTGTTGTTTTTATTTTTAAATAAAAGTGGGTCTTGATGAATGGAACCTAGTCAAATTCTTCTTTGAAGAGTGGAAGAAGTCAAGATGTAGTCAGGCTCTTGCCATTGGATACGAGTCAAGTCCAATGAAAGTCATCTGTCTTTCAGCAATATTTTGAGCTTCCTCCTGTTTGGCATGCTTTTTGTATTAAAAGGGAGGAGTAGCTTTCTAGTGTATAACAAAAGATTGTAGAATCTTGAAAATATTTAACTGTTTCTATTGAAAGTATAGCTATTCTGCCTTTTGTCTGAGGAAACACAACCAACTAACAACAACAAAGTCAAGGAAAGCTCAGTGGCTTTTTCGGAAGTAGAGAAAGAGCTAATGTTAAGGGCAAACAAACTATTTTCAAAAAGTAGTTTAACCTGTGGGATGAGCCTGTTTATAGTTCCCTGTGGTTTATATTACTCATTTCAAATTGAAAATATTAGTATGTTATTTCTCCACCTTAAGTAATCTGTAGCTTTATATTATACAACTTTATCACGTAATAAGAGGATATTTATTTTGCCCTTTGTGCAGATAGTTTCAGATAATGTAATGTGTTTATTCTTTCTATAGCATGAGATCACGAATGTTACAGTATGCTAAGCAAAAGTAGGGCTCAACTTTGGATGTAGCCCAGAAAAGCTGTAATTTTCTGTGAAAGCTTCATGTCAAGAAGTCCTAAAGTGTAGTTCTCCATTTCAAAGAAGATGGGTGATTATGAGCATGTTGTATATAAAATATCTTTTTCCTGTCTTATAGTTGTTTGTAATGTTCATTTTCACTTCTCTTTGGATCAAGAAATTGTATGCTGCTATGCATGAGCCAGATGGAGTAGCTGGAGTCAGTGCAATTCGGAAAGCAGAACCATCTCTCAAAGAGCAAATCCTTGAACATGAAAGCATTGGCTTGTTAAGAGATGCAACAGCCTGTTACGATAGGGCTATCCAACTAGAACCTGATCAGGTAAGTGCAAGACAAATAATTTTTTATATATATATATATAAAAAATGATTTTTTAAATCTACTAAACAAACTTGAAACAGTCAAAAATATCTCATCAGAATGCGACATAAAATAGGAACAAAAGAGTTCACTGTAGCAGTTTCTGAATAAGTGTTGCTATTGGTAAAGTTTTATGAACTGAAACAAATCTTTTATGTAGCTTACATTGTAATTTTTAGGTTTTTGTTAATTGTTGGATACTTGTATTCATTTTTTTGCTAAGACAGTTTGCCGATTAAAGTTTAGCCTGTGCTTAGAAGGCCTGGAATTGAATTGTTTGAGTATCAGTCAATACTGCTTCATGTCAAAAGAACTGTTACAGCAAGTTAACACAGGTTTTTATTCACAGTAATTCTGACTTGCAATTTTTTATTATTGACTTCCATGGAAAATAATATAAGAACAATTAGAAATGGATTAAGGAAAACATTTATAATTATTTGTCTTCCACTCCCCCTTTTTTTTTTTAATGGAACATTTAAGGTACTGTAAAGCTAAGCAGTACTGGAAAATTATGATGCTTTTCATGTGCTTAAGTGAACATCTGGAGATGTGATAGTAAATGCAGAAAGAAAGCTGAAGACATGAATTACCCTTTCTGTATCTGAAACATGCTTCTAATGGAAATGAGTAAAAGTTCCCTAGGCTGGGGTATCCTTGTGGCTTCTTGTACTTCCTATAAAGTAGAAGTTATCTAGCACAGCTGATAGCAGAAACAGTAAATAAAATGTTTTGACAACCCTACTCGTTTCCCAGAGTATGGATGAAATTGCTTTGAATTTTGGGATGATTTTCTTCTTGAGACTTTTTTCTTCTCGTTAATATATATTTACATGAAATTTTATTCACAGCTCTGGTGATTTTATTAATAAATTACTATCAAACTTATTTGTGCTAAAGAGCATTTCGATAATTAAGTTCTTTGGTAAAAAGACATTTTAAATTTTGCGTATTGATTTAGCTTATAGTCCAATTGTTTATGTCCAGTTGTTATAGTCCAATTGTTTTCTTACTACAAAAAGCATCCTAATGGGCCTATTCCATCCTTCAGATTGTCATGAATTTCATTAATGTGTGTATGGGTTTTTTAATTTATTTTGGTTTTTTAACTTTTCCTTCTGTTTCTAGATTATTCATTATCATGGTGTAGTGAAGTCTATGTTAGGCCTTGGCCAGTTATCTACTGTAATTACTCAGGTCAATGGAGTGCTTGCAAACAGGTATGCTAATCATCAAATGCAATGCTTATGAGTGATATGAAGCTCTTATGTCTCATCTAGTCTCAGTAGCCAATTTTGCACATTCTCAAGCACTTGAAGCTTATCATAGAATAGTTTGGAAGAGACTTGAAAGATGATCTAGTTTCAGCTCTCCAGCAATGGGCAGGGATACCTTCCACTAGACCAGGCTGCTTTAACAATGGTAAACTAGAAGATGTAACTTGATCCTGTATGACTCTGTTCTATATACCTCCTACAGACTGGAACAGAAAATTGAGTGGGAGAGTAAATACTGCAACTCATTATTCTGTAGCAGCATCTAACTTTAAATACGTGGGGTCTAACTCCATGTATTCTGAAATTTCAGCAGAAGCTCTTTTATGTAGTTTTTAAAAATTCCAGCAAACTCTTTTTTAACGTCAGCAACTCTTCTCAGCTACTTAGGTTTGTAATACAGCAACAAAACCCAGCTAAGCTTGTAAAATGCAAAGTTACACTTCAATTTTCAAAGTTACTTACTGCTCTGAAATGCCTTGAACTTCTTTTAACCATACACTTTGTTCCTTATCTCTAACATATGCCACTTTAGTTGGGGGCACTGCATTTCCCATGTGAAGCTTCTGTGTGTCATATGGTTCTTCTAAATAGAACCTTGAGAATATTAGGAGAGAATCATTCAATCACAGAATGCATTGGATCAGAAGGGACCTTAATTGTCATCTAGTCCAGCTACTAATTTAACCACATAAAATTAATCCAGACAGAACCAATTATGAGGAAAATTTAAGATAGTTAGAAACTACTTGTTAAAGACATGAGAAACTTGCAGCATCATCTTCTCTACCCTTTCTACAACAGGCCACACAGTGTATTTCATCATAGAATGGTTTGAGTTGGAAGGCGCCTGAAAAATATTTGTAGCTCCACCTCACACTAGACCAGGGTACTCAAGATCCTGTCCAATCTGACCTTGACCCCACCTCCAAGGAAGGGGCATCCACAGCCTCCCTGGGCAGCCTGTTCCAGTGTCTCACCACCCACACTGTAAAGAATTTCTTCCTAATATCCAGCTTCAAACCATTCCTTCTAGTTCTATCACTACAGGCCCTTGTAAAAAGTCCCTCCCCAGCTTTCTTGTAGGCACATTTCAGGTACTGGTAGGCTGCTCTAAGGTCTTCCCAGAGCCTTGAGCTGAACAGCCCCAACTCTTTCAGCCTGTCTCCATATTGGAGGTGTTCTTGCCCTTTGGTTGTCTTTGTAGGCTCCTCTGGACCCGCTCCAACACCTCAGTGCCCTTCTTGTGTTGGGGACCCCATAACTGGACACAATACTCCAGCTGGGGTCTCATAAGAGCAGAGTAGAATGGCAGAATCCCCTCCGTCATCCTGGTGGTCACACCTCTTTTGATGCAGCCCAGGACATGGTTGTCTTCTGGGCTGCAAGCACACATTGCTGGTTTGTGTTGAGTTTTTCATCAGCTGACACCCCTACACCCTTTTCCTCAAGCATATCCAATTAGCAATGTGAAGACAGAAAACTTTCCATGCTTTGTAAATTATTTATTTCAGGACTTCCACTAACACCAGTGCTTTTTACCTGCACCATATGCAGTGTCATTGTGTGCTTTAATTGTTAAATAGAATCTTTCATTATCTTGCATGTTACTGATTCCATAGATACTCTGTAACCTTATAAGATAAATGCATTGGAAGATGGCAGTTTTTGAAATGTGCCATAGAAGTTAAACATAGTTGGAAATTGGATTTGTGGAATGGTGTTTTACAGCTACTATTTGTTATCAATGCATATCCTTTGCTTTTATTGAGTTTTACTAGAAGCAAGCTTACCTTGCTTCTTTTCAGGTAAAAGAAGTTTTATATAAAGAATATTTTCTGCTATAATCTAGGACTAACATGTGGAGTGAAATTGAGTTCAGCACAATCTTGCATTGTCTTACTTTTCTTTTAATAGGTCTGAATGGATTTCTGAACTGAACACTTACAGGGTGGAAGCAGCATGGAAACTGTCACGATGGGACTTACTGGAGAATTATTTGGCATCAGGTAACTTATGATATCAAAATATGAATAGTTTGTTGTATTTCTGAACAATTGTGTGTTTTAATCATCACTTGAGTTTTACTGGGTGGAAAGCTGGTTCTGACAGTATATTTTTGTGGATGTATTTGATTGTAAACTGTATAGCCTTTGAGTAAGGGCAGATTTCTTATGGTTTGGTTTTGGGGGGTGGAATTCTGGACTTCTACAGCATTTCTAAAATTCAGTTAATTAGCTCCAGGAAAAACTTTTTTTCCAGTAGTATGTTAATACAAATTAGCATGTTCAAATTACGCTACTTAAAGAATCAATGTTTGAGAGGCCTTTTTTTCTTTTCTTTTTTATTTCTCACCAAAGATATTAAGTCCACTACTTGGAGTGTCAGATTAGGACACTTACTATTATCAGCCAAGAAGAAGAATGAAGCAGCCTTTTATGAAACACTCAAGGTAGTTCGAGCAGAACAGATTGTACCCCTTTCAGCAGCAAGCTTTGAAAGAGGATCCTATCAGCGAGGATATGAGCATGTTATCAGGTTTCTGATTTTCATGTTACTATTTCCAAAGAAGCCACAGAGTCAAGTATGCAGCAGTAAATGGTATTGATGTCATTAATTGGGAATATGTATTTATCTGCCGTGAAAAATAGTCACCATAAAGTAGAGTATAGTCTTTCAAAATCAGCAGGCAAGCTCATTTGAGCTCCATTAAGTTAAGAACATTGCTTTTAATCTGTACGGTGGCTAACTCTGCCAGTGCTGGGGGGCTGGAACTAGTCTTTTCCAAGCCAAATCACTCTATGAATCTATGAATCTAAAAGTATTCCCTTAATTTATCACAAAAGAACAGTAAGACCTGAAACCCTAATCTCCTTTTTTGAGTAAATTTTTAAATCTGGCTATAGTAGAGTAAAAAGCTCATAGTCTCTTTTTAATGAAAAAGGCTTCCAGCTGAAATCCGTATTTCTTAAATACTACTTAATTCTGTTTAGGGTTTAATAATTTTTGCAGTGTTATTTTCTTTGGGAAAGATTTAGGTTGGACTTGATGGTCTTAGAGATAGTCTTCATATTCCTTTACTCACAACATCCATCTTCTCAGACCTCCCATCTTATTATTGCCTCCATGTTCATGCAAGCCAGCCTTGATTTGGAATCATAGAATATTTTGAGTTGGAAGGACCTTTAGAGGTCATCTAGTCCAAACCCCTAGAGTGAGCAGGGACATCTTCACCTAGAGCAGGTTGCTCAGAGCCCCAGCCAACCTGATATGGAATGGTTCCATGGTAGATGCCCCATCTCTGGAAAGATTTTGAATGGAGGGCCATGAAGATGATTTTATGAGGGATGGGCAGAAGCATTAACTACTTTTTGTTTGAATGTAAATCACAGAAGGGACGTAGGTTAGACTAGATGAGCTTTTAAAGGTCCCCTTCCAATCTTGAACATAGTACATTCTATGTCCCTGCTTTGGTTCCTTGCAATGAAGATGATTTCTCTCCTCCGCTCAGACAGCTGTTTCACAAAGCAACTTGGCTAAAGCCTGGTTTTCAAAAGAAAAATACTAATTTGTAGTTGGACTCAATGATCTTTAAAGGTCTTGTTCAACCTAAAGGATTCTATGAGTTTGAGCACTGAGAAAGAAAACAGTTTGATACAGCTGTTGATCTGGGCTACTCAGAATCCTTCTAAGTCCCTGTTTTTCTGTCAAGTAGACACTTCACTTAGACTCTGCCAATGAGATCGTGGCAGAGATTTATAAGCTCTCAGTTTTGCAGTGATGACCAATAACAATGGTATTCTTAAATAAATGGAATAACTTTTTCTGTAGAGGAGGTGTTTAAGTAACAGATTGCAGACTTTTTTAAAAACTGTTGCTAAAATTAATGGATAAAAATTGTCTAGAGACAGCCTCTCCAAATGATCTTCATTGTCCCTGTTCAGCAGCTTGGCAAAGGAATAATGAGAAAATAACTGAACAGTTTTGCAAGACTTTGATTTTGTGTCTGGATTTGCTGCATTCCTACTATTTGAAATTACTTTCATGGTCACCTTTTGGAAAGAAAATGGCAAAAGCTTTGTTAAACTTTTATATATCTCAAACAGCAACCAATTTTCAACAATATATTGCTTTTATTTTGCTAACGCAGGTTGCACATGCTTTGTGAGTTGGAACATAGTATTGGACCAATGTTTCAGCAACCAGATAGTCACCATGGTAGAGATTCCTTGAACTGGTGTGCTCGTATTGAAATGACCCAAAACTCTTACAGAGCAAAAGAACCCATTTTAGCACTGAGAAGGGCTTTGCTTAGTCTCAATAAAAGGTGAGAACATGATTGCTTCTCGTCTGCCTGTATTGTATTTTCACTAATACTCTTGATTTTTCCATATGCATGTGAGAAGAGGGAAGACAAATTTCTGTGCAAATTTATGTTGTAAATAAAATCAGTCCTCTCCAATATGTATCTTCAAAACAGAAGGGAAAAAGAGTGTTTATAGGAAAGATAAGGCAGAAAGACGGGGCATGATGATGAATGGTGAAACAGATATATTGCAAATAATTTTAAATGGTTGCTATGTAGTATATAGTTTATTGAGAAATTTTATTTGCATTTTTGATATTACTTCAGATTGTAAAGTAGCATTTGCAACTGACATTTTTCATTTTCTGCAAAATCTCTCTGCAGCCAGGATTACAGTGAGCTTATTGGTCAGTGCTGGCTCCAGAGTGCTAGAGTTGCAAGAAAAGCTGGTCATCACCAGACTGCATATAATGCTCTTCTGAATGCTGGGGAATCTACCCTCTCAGAGCTTTATATAGAAAGAGCAAAATGGCTCTGGTCCAAGGTAAAGGAAATTAAAATGTAACTTACTTTCTTCTATGCCAGAAAATAACCTTTCTGTTTCTTCAAGGAGAAAAAAAGAAAGGTATGCAATCAGTATATGTGAAACAAAACTGGGACTATCAACACATACTGATTGCAGTTGAGCCGTGGGAAGATTTTTACCTCGAATGGCTAGACAGCCCTTTTCAGTGTCCATTGACTTTTCTGGCAGCTATGTATGAACCTGGTGGATTACCTGCCTCTGTCAAAGCAGGCCAGGCAAATTTAAATTACATTAATAGCAGACTTTTCCTTAATTTGTCTATTTTTAACTAATAGAGGTGGGCAGCAAACATGGGAGCAATTACTGTAGTAAACCTAAAGGGACAGCAATGCTGAGTAGTAAGGGAACAAGACTCAACTGAATATTACTGATTTCAAATACTGCAGCCAGAATGCTGTGAACATACTCAGAGACACAGCTTTGCCCCTAATTGCAACTGTGAGATGAAAGTTTTAAATCTCTCTTATTTAAAGTATGTAAAATGTTTTCTTTTTTCCCTTAGGGTGAGGTTCATCAAGCACTGATCGTTCTCCAGAAAGGAGTTGAGTTATGTTTCTCTGAAAATAAAGCACCATGCAGTAGCAAAAATCAGCTCATTCATGGTCAGGCAATGCTGCTAGTGGGCAGATTCATGGAAGAGACTGCTAACTTTGAAAGCAATGCAGTTATGAAAAAGTATAAGGTAATTTGATACACTGGTGTTAATAATAAGAACAATAATAATACATACTTGAAAGCTATTATTATGCTCCTGATGATGTTAACTGAAGATAACGTCAATGAGATTAAATGGTGTATCAGCGTGTGGGAGGGAAGTTCTTCTTGTAAAAATGTAATTATCTGGATTAGCTTTAATATAACACATGAATAGAGGAAATCCACAGTTCCCAACAATGGGAGCTAAGATAATGTATAACTAATATAACTGTTTTAACATAAAAAATAATTTACAGGAGTGTGGCTTTTTTCTTATGCATGCACGAATTAAAATTCCTCACTGAAATGTGGGCTACTCAAAACAGATAGTGAAATAACTTGGTGACAAGTTGTGCTGCTCTTCAGCATTCTGTCTTTCTCTGGTAGTGACTGATAAGCTTTAAACATGCTCACAAGAAGCAGATGAACTGCAGATCTTTATGCTCCCTTAAAAGTAATATGTCTCCTATCGAAGTTTGGGCATTTGACAGGGTTAATACTTACTTCTGTCTTAGTAATTAGAGTACTTCTGTAACAGTCATTTAGGGAAAAACCTAATGCGTATGTGACATCAACTGAGGGTTGAAATGACAGAAACTAATGACATCTTATGGACTATATTACAATACTCTAATGCTCAGAATTCTCTACTGTCTAAATCCTGGCGCTGGGAACAAGCCGGTGTTGTTAGAAAATGGATGTGCCATTCGCAAAGTTATTTCTGTTTTTATGTATGTCACATAATCTCTTGTTTTTCATCTGAGTGTCATGATTTGGAAAGAAGTTAGAAAGGTGAAAAACAGAATCATTTTGGTCAGAAAGGACCTTTGAGATCATGGAGTCCATCTGTCAGCACCCTACTGTTTTCACATTGAAGAAACTAAAAGAAACCCATTATTGAGTTTAATCAATAAGATCAGGAACTTGGTTATAATTTTCTTTTATGTAGCTTTAATCCTTCTTAATTGAGCAATCTGGTATCATCTTACTTTGAATTATCTTGCTGTCTCCAAATCAAAAAGATACTTCAAGAACAGTCTTACAGCTTGCATGGGAATATATCACAATCACAAAAAATGACATTTTTTTGAGTTACAAAGGCACAAAAACTTTTTGCACATACTTTGCTTAAAGCTAAGTAATAAAACATTCTTGTTTCTTGAGATTATTTTTTGTTCAATTTATTTTCTATTTAGCATCCTTTCAAAAGTAATTCTCTTTTTGATGTTGTTGCAGGATGTGACAGTTTTCTTACCAGAATGGGAAGATGGACATTTTTATCTCGCTAAATACTATGATAAATTAATGCCAATGGTAACTGACAACAAGATGGAAAAACAAGGAGATCTGATTAGATACATAGTTCATCATTTTGGAAGGTTAGACTTGAGTGGAACTGTGCTTAGTTTCTACAGAAGGATGACTATTACATTGTGTTTAAAAAGAAAAAAAAAAATTCTAGGAATATGTTGTCTTTCAACAATTCAGACTGAAAGTTACATGCAATATTGCAAAATAATACTGCATGCTTCCTTTTTGTTTTCATACATAATTAATTTTGCTTCTGACAGAACAGTTGTCTGCCTTGTTAACTATTTTACCTGCAGNTCAATTAGCTTCAAACCAGCACAATTAATAAAATCAAAACCTGTGTATATTAGTAAGCTTTTAGTTGTTGCATAAATTTCTAAAAGCCAGAAAGGAATGTGAAACAAGGATGTAAAATTTGTAATGCTTCTAATATTACATGTTTAAATCACAACGTGTTATTGGTATATCACAGGTCTCTGCAGTATGGAAACCAATTCATCTATCAGTCAATGCCAAGAATGCTATCTCTTTGGCTGGACTTTGGAGCAAAAGCATACGAATGTGATAAAGGTAGAACCTTTTTTCCCAGTGCGTACTTCTCGCATCTTACTTTTGAACATACAACTGAAAGAGTGCTGAAGTATATTTACTGTTCTTTTTTCAGACTTACTGCCTGAAACAAAGTGCTACTATTCTTTTCAATTACAGGATGTTAATATGCAGAAAAACATTAACTATTTCAATGAAACCCTCCAGAATATTTTATAAACACATGATGAGATAGTATTGTTCCTCAGATATCTTGATTAACAGATTTAGGAAGAATCCTTGCGTGTCACCTCTTCTAAGCTGGCTCACAAGTGGTGTTTTTATATATTCTTGCTCATGTAGTGTTAGGGTTTTGGCACACTTTTCCTATTAGTCTTAGTTCCAATTGTTGAGAGAGTTTTGCTGAAATTTAAATGGAGGGTAGAGGGAAAGGAAATATGCTGTAGGTGGCATCAAGGCATGTGAAACTGCTACCGTAGGTGCATTTTGAGCAGGAGAATTTTGTACAAATGAAAATTGCAAACATTGCCTGCATGTTTGGAGTGAAGCAGCCAATTGTGACTCCTTGATCTTGACCTGCTTCTATGCTTAGGTCAACTGAATTTAGCTTTCAGACACACCAGGTGCTGCTGTCTGTGTTGCTGACGTGCTACTCATGCTGTGTCCTCAGACAGGGGTGAAGACAGGAGCAGATGTGCTAATTTCATCCTTTGTAAGGGCTGTCTTAATTTCCTCTCCACTAAAGAACATGGGAATCCTTTTACTAGTGAAATAGATGGAGCAGTTTGGGTTTGTTCTATGCCATTGCATCACTTCAGAAAAGCAGTAGAAAACAAAGACTGTAAGGAGAGCTTTTCTAACATTGTTTGTTCCATGATCCTGTTGCCTGTACTTGTTTGTTTCCTGTTCTTCTGGTTAGTTAAATATCATAGAAATTAAATCATTGTATGCTATGTTAAAAAAACCAACTTGATGTAGGAACTTCTTGAGTCATTATGGCTAATGAAAATTATTAACAAAACATGTTTTCTGTAGGCTTGATTTATATGACTACTTTCTGATGGTGGAGAAAGGATTATAATCTTGTCCTCTTCTGTTTTTCAGCTGGTCGCTCAGAACGTGTTCAAATGAAAAACGATTTAGCTAAAATAAACAAGGTGATTACAGAGCACACAAATCACCTGGCACCTTACCAGTTCCTGACTGCTTTTTCTCAATTAATCTCCCGAATTTGCCATTCTCATGATGAAGTCTTCACAGTTCTGATGGTGATTGTTGCTAAAGTGTTCTTAGCCTATCCACAGCAAGCAATGTGGATGATGACTGCTGTGTCTAAGGTACCTTGATAATTATAGCTACAACTTAATAAAGTTTATGAAATTGTTTGGGTTTTTTTAGGATTCTTTCATTGATTTGACTGTTGTTTAATTTTTAACTTTTTCCTCTTTTTTCCCAGTCCTCGTACCCTATGCGTGTCAGTAGATGTAAAGACATTCTAAACAAAGCTATTCACATGAAAGAATCTTTAGGAAAATTTGTTGGAGATGCAGCACGCCTTACAGACAAGCTTCTAGAACTGTGCAACAAACCGGTACTTAAAAAAACAAACANCTTAGTTCCAATTGTTGAGAGAGTTTTGCTGAAATTTAAATGGAGGGTAGAGGGAAAGGAAATATGCTGTAGGTGGCATCAAGGCATGTGAAACTGCTACCGTAGGTGCATTTTGAGCAGGAGAATTTTGTACAAATGAAAATTGCAAACATTGCCTGCATGTTTGGAGTGAAGCAGCCAATTGTGACTCCTTGATCTTGACCTGCTTCTATGCTTAGGTCAACTGAATTTAGCTTTCAGACACACCAGGTGCTGCTGTCTGTGTTGCTGACGTGCTACTCATGCTGTGTCCTCAGACAGGGGTGAAGACAGGAGCAGATGTGCTAATTTCATCCTTTGTAAGGGCTGTCTTAATTTCCTCTCCACTAAAGAACATGGGAATCCTTTTACTAGTGAAATAGATGGAGCAGTTTGGGTTTGTTCTATGCCATTGCATCACTTCAGAAAAGCAGTAGAAAACAAAGACTGTAAGGAGAGCTTTTCTAACATTGTTTGTTCCATGATCCTGTTGCCTGTACTTGTTTGTTTCCTGTTCTTCTGGTTAGTTAAATATCATAGAAATTAAATCATTGTATGCTATGTTAAAAAAACCAACTTGATGTAGGAACTTCTTGAGTCATTATGGCTAATGAAAATTATTAACAAAACATGTTTTCTGTAGGCTTGATTTATATGACTACTTTCTGATGGTGGAGAAAGGATTATAATCTTGTCCTCTTCTGTTTTTCAGCTGGTCGCTCAGAACGTGTTCAAATGAAAAACGATTTAGCTAAAATAAACAAGGTGATTACAGAGCACACAAATCACCTGGCACCTTACCAGTTCCTGACTGCTTTTTCTCAATTAATCTCCCGAATTTGCCATTCTCATGATGAAGTCTTCACAGTTCTGATGGTGATTGTTGCTAAAGTGTTCTTAGCCTATCCACAGCAAGCAATGTGGATGATGACTGCTGTGTCTAAGGTACCTTGATAATTATAGCTACAACTTAATAAAGTTTATGAAATTGTTTGGGTTTTTTTAGGATTCTTTCATTGATTTGACTGTTGTTTAATTTTTAACTTTTTCCTCTTTTTTCCCAGTCCTCGTACCCTATGCGTGTCAGTAGATGTAAAGACATTCTAAACAAAGCTATTCACATGAAAGAATCTTTAGGAAAATTTGTTGGAGATGCAGCACGCCTTACAGACAAGCTTCTAGAACTGTGCAACAAACCGGTACTTAAAAAAATAAACAAATGACTGCATGTGATAGGGTTATTGGAAAAGGTCATACAAAAGTTTCTGATTGCATTCGTTACACATTAATTTACATTACTGCAATTTAACAGAAACCACACTAACTTGTCAAAGAATTGGGAATTTTACTTTATAAAAATATTGAAAGTGTAGAATATTTCGAGTACATTGTGAAATGCTCCAGTACATTTCACAGTGTATGGACTTTACACTGTTTTGTGCTTTCATGGGTGATTCTTTCCCAGTGACTTACACAGAGCTTTACTATAAAAATAGGCTGGTTATGTTTTCGTGAAAAAATGATAATAAAGGCAAAACTAAATTCTTTCCTGATTCTGTGTTTGCATGGAGTGAAAAATGCACATCCCGTTTACTTCTGACAACTCCCATTTAATTTGGAATGTAATTTGCCATTTTTCTAATTTCCATAGGCATTTATTATTCTGTTTGTTAGTTGGAACTAAATGATCTTCTAGGTCCCTTCCAACATAAATCACTGTATGAATCTATATATCTATAATGTGAAATAGTAATATTTTATTATTTGAAGTGTTTATTAACTTTTGAACAATGTTATTTTTTCAAGGTTGATGGAAACAGCTCAACATTAAGCATGAATATTCATTTCAAAACACTGAAGAGATTAGTAGAAGAGCAGACATTTAGTGAAATTCTCATTCCCTTACAATCAGTGATGATACCAACTCTTCCTTCAGTTCCTGGTACACATGCTAACCATGACCCTTTTCCTGGCTGCTGGGCCTACATCGCAGGCTTTGATGATACGGTAAGCCTCTAGCTAGCACCTTGTTAGAAACTTGTTGTTGCACAAATACAGCTGCAAATATAGCTTAGCTTCCTAGAAATGGAGGAATGAGTAGGGAACATAACTACAGTTGTGAAAACTGAGTGACTTCTGTCCTCACAACCTAAAACCAGCCCTCTTGGTACTTCCAGTTTTGGCCTGAGGTTAGTCACAGCATCATTAAGGTTGGGATCACAGAGTGCAACCGTAACCCAAGTACCACGGCCACTAAACTATATCCTGAAGTGTAAAATATCTGCATGTTTCCTGAACACCTCCAGGAATGGTGACGACTCCTCCTCCTCCCTGGACAGCCTGTTCCAATACCTCACCACTCGTTCAGTAAATAAAATTTTCCTAATACCTGATCTAAACCTCCCCTAGCACAACTGAAGCCCATTTCCTTTCATCCTATCACTAGTTCCTTGGGAGAAGAGACCAATACCTGCCTCACTACAACCTCGTTTCAAGTAGTTCTAGAGAGTAATAAGATCTCCCCTTAGCCTTCTCTTCTCCAGACTAATCAACAGCAGCTCCTTTTATGATATGTCCTCCAAACCTCTCACCAGCCTCATTGATCTTTTCTGGACACACTGCAGAATCTCAGTATCTTTCCTATTCCTGTTAATGTACTGTATGTAATGTATTGTATCCCATAGAATGTACTGTATGGAATGTACTGTAACTCATAGAATAAGTGCTGACATGACTGGCTGCAGTGGTTCGTTACAGCCGCTTTATTTTGTGTGATCTGATACAGGTGTTAATAAAGAATTTATTGGTTTCCTTAGGTAGAAATACTTGCTTCACTTCAGAAGCCAAAAAAGATCACCTTAAAGGGTTCAGATGGAAAATCTTACATTATGATGTGTAAGCCAAAAGATGACCTAAGAAAAGACTGTCGGCTCATGGAATTCAACTCCCTCATTAATAAGGTTTGATAAGACAATCAGAGGTGTTATACTTGCTGACTAGAACAAAATGATGAGCTAGCTAACAGAACAAACTTACCTTGAGATGAAGCTTACTGGACGAAAAATAAACCTTTTATTAAATAAAATAAATCTTTTATTTCAATGAAAACCAATAGCTATTGATAATGTATAGTGGACTTGTGAAAACACTAACAAAATACAACATTTTGACAAAACTATTGCTTATTTCAGAAAAAATACACATAAATAGCTGCAATTTTTGTGCTGTCATGCTTCATATTTCTTATGCAGAATTTTCTAATGTTTTAAATGAGAAATTCGTAAATTCATCTTTTCATACTAGAAGTTTTGCCATACTTCTAATTTCAGATGTATTTTTGCTTCTCAGCAGTATGTTGACTGTGAGGTTTAAGTAAGTGATAGCATCTGTGAAACACTGTAACACTTAGTTCAAATACTTCCTTGAAGGAATTTAAGCCATGTATGTGTTCTGCAGTTTCACTCTTTCATTGCAAATTGTTTTTTTTGTAATTTACAAATGACTTTTTCGCTAACATTTGCAGATAGCAAAGCAGTCTTAGTTTCTAGATTGTGTGATTGGAAACCAGACATAGCTAGAACGGTTCATGTTGTTGATACACTTTGAATCTCATTTTTCTTTTGTGAATAGTGCTTAAGAAAAGATGCAGAGTCTCGTAGGCGAGAGCTCCACATTCGAACCTACGCAGTTATTCCATTAAATGATGAGTGTGGCATAATAGAATGGGTGAACAACACTGCTGGCTTAAGAAATATACTGATAAAACTTTATAAGGAGAAAGGTAAGAGGCATCTCAGACTATACTAATGTTTTAATTTGAAATTGTTTCTATAGTAATTAATAAATGAGACAAACAGCAAAGATCAGACATAATTCTGGGAATTACAGCCACATGTATTTTTACTGTTTGCAATACATTGCTATTCACATGGCAGATATTTAGCCTTAAATGGAGGAGGACTGGTGCCTGCAATAAACACATTCCTTACAAGAACTGATAGCAATAAACCCATTCCTTAGAAGAACTGATAACATAATCATCTTAATATGTTCTTTATATGATGACGTAAGGAAGTTCAGCAGCAGTGTCAGCAGGACAGAGTAACATAAAAGTCTGTAGCCTTTTCCTTTTAGATTTGATCTGTTGTTTTTGTTATCAAGATCATTTAAAATGGAGTTGAGGTTGAGGGTACAGCAGCTTTTCGAGTGAAAAGATCAGATTTCTTTTTCATTTCTTGTTAACAAACCAACTTTCTGGCCAGCATAATAAAACTTGGGAGTGAATTTCACATGTTATCTATATGTATGCAGATGTCTGGGAGTTCATTAACTCTAAACATCTCACCTTCACAAAACCTTTCATTATGTTCAGCTGAGGAGTTTTTGTGTACATTATTTCCCCCCATTCCACCACATGGCAATTAGTAAAAGTGGTAGTTTGTCTGCCAAGTCTTTCAGTTAGAATCACAGAATGGTTTGGGTTGGAAGGGGCCTTAAAAATCAAGTTCCATCCCCCTGCCACGGGCAGGGATACCTACTACTAGACCTGGTTGCTCAAGGCCCTATCCAATCTGGCTTTGAACACTTCTAAGCTTGGATCCTCCTCATCTTCTCCAGAAAACCTGTTAACAGTGCCTCATCAGCCTCATGGAGAAGAATTTTCTTCCTAATGTCTAACATAAATCCAGCTTCTTCCAGTTTGAAGCCATTACACCTCATCCTGCCTTTCATTTACTCTCCATTACCCCATCAGCAGCATGGGTTATTTTCTATTTGTTCACTTATTTCAGTTTTATGGAGATGCTTATCTTCTCTAAAATAACTTAATTGTAATACTGTGTATAAGGCTTTATATCTGGGAATTTCTTTTGGGTAATTATGGAGGTCTGTTACAGGTATCTATATGACTGGAAAAGAACTGCGTCAGCACATGCTTCCAAAGTCAGCACCTTTGTCTGAAAAGCTGAAAATGTTCAAAGAAGTCCTTCTACCTCGTCATCCTCCTCTCTTTCATGAATGGTTTCTTAGAACATTTCCTGATCCTACTTCATGGTGAGTGACTGAGATTGTGCTAGCTCAAGAACACGTACTTTGTGTGTTTCACTAAACAGTAATGTTTCTGCTCAATAAAGACAAGGAAGTGACTTAGACATCTGATTCTGTTTTCTACAGGTACAACAGCAGGTCAGCCTATTGTCGTTCTGTGGCAGTTATGTCAATGGTGGGTTACATACTTGGTCTAGGAGACCGTCATGGTGAAAACATCCTGTTTGATTCTCTGACTGGAGAATGTGTGCATGTAGATTTCAACTGCCTTTTCAATAAGGTGAGAAATGCTGAACTTGCTCTTTATTTTACATCCATGGAAGTTATAAATTTCTACTGTCTTGATTTATTGTTTGATTTTTAATTTTTTTTTTTTTAATTAAACTTTTGACATGTCTGTCATGTTATTCCCGCTCATTTAGGTTCTAATTTATACTAAACAAACATCCTTGGATACATCAAGAGTATGTGTTTGTTCTCTGTACTGTGTTACTTAAAGCCACCTCTTTGATTTAGGCAATACAGGATGAACTCATGTGGATACACCTAAAATAGCCCAAATTTTAGAGTGTTTTTGTTTTGTGATTTTTTTTTTTTTTTTTTCTTTTTTCCCTCTCTCTACGACCACTCTCCAGACAGAAGTATAATTGCTATATTCAGAATTCTGCTGCTGCAAAGAGTTTCTTTGTTTTTCTTAGGGAAATTTAGTGCAAAAATACCAATGGTTTTGTAAAAAGGAACTGCAAACATAGTGGGCGGGGGAGGAATCTTAAATTTTGGTGTTTCTGCTGAAAGATGCTCTTTTTAATTCAGATAAATGAGGTAGAGATACTGTTAATTTATTTGTACTGTATAGGAAGTTTAAATTGCCCTATATAACCATTAATTTACAAACAAACAAAAAATGTTTTTAAGCTTACATGTATACTATAAAAGAAACTAGCATTTTTCATGAGACTATATAGCATCTATGTTTAGAATAAAATTTTATAACCAGTACTAGTGTATTAAAGCAGGGAAAAAGAGGTTATTTGAACACTGTTTTCCTTTATTCACTGAAATTTCCCATGAAACGCTGAGAGGGGCTATGATCTGGGCAAGAATCTCCTGTCGGCTAGGAAACTGCCATTGACAAAATGAGGGGAAAACTCTAAAACAATGCAGTTGTTCCCCTTTATTTAAAACATTTAGGGCTTTNTTTTTTTAAAAAATTTAGGGGTTTTTTTTTTTTTTTTTTTTTTAATCCATGTAAAGGGAGAAACCTTTGAAGTTCCAGAAATCGTACCTTTCCGTCTCACTCACAACATGGTCAATGGGATGGGTCCAATGGGAACAGAAGGTCTCTTCCGAAGAGCTTGTGAAGTCACAATGCGGCTAATGCGTGATCAGAGGGAGCCTCTCATGAGGTATGCAACTGCATGTGCTACAAACAAAAAGCTGCCTGTGGTCTGAACATCTGAGAGGGGAACTGCAGGTGAACGTGCCAGTTCCAGCATCGGCCTATCATGCAGCTCAGTCTCACTGTGGCATGCTGTTAAATATAAACCAATAGAAACAGCTTGAGTACTGTGTTCAGTTCTGGGCACTACAATATAGGAAAGACAATGAGGGGTCCTGGAGGGTGTCCAGAGAAGAACAATGAGGCTGGTGAGAGATTTGGAGGGCCTGGTATACAAAGAGTGGCTGAGGGAGCTGGGGTTGATTAGTCTGGAGAAGAGAAGGCTAAGGGGAGATCTTACTGCTCTCTACAACTACTTGAAAGGAGGTTGTAGTGAGGCAGGTATTGGTCTTTTTTCCCAAGTAACTAGTGATAGGATGAGAGGAAATGGGCTTGAGCTGTGTCAGGGGAGATTTAGATATGACATAAGGAAAATTTTATTTATTGAAAGAGTGGTGAGGTATTGGAACAGGCTTCCCAGGGAGGTGGTGGAGTCATCATCCCTGTAGGTGTTCAGGAAGCGTGCAGATGTTTTTACACTTCAGGGTATAGTTCAGTGGTCATGGTAGTTGGGTTACAGTTGCAGATCTTTTCCAACCTTAATGATTCAATGATAAATATTTAGCACTAACTTCAGACTCCTGTTGATGTTCTTGATTTGAAAATAAAATAGGTATTATGTATTTCATCCTTTTTTTTTTTTTTTTTAGTGTCTTAAAGACTTTTCTCCATGATCCTCTTGTGGAATGGAGTAAACCTATTAAAGGGAATTCAAAAGCACAAGTAAATGAAACTGGGGAAGTTGTCAATGAAAAGGTGAGTTTAAAACAAGCATAGCATAAGGTATTCAAATGGCAATTGTTCATTGTGGTTGCAAGTTACATATTTTCTAGTTGAAACCTTACCCTACAAGAAAAGCATAC
This sequence comes from Ramphastos sulfuratus, assembly GCA_013399055.1. Classification (NCBI taxonomy): domain Eukaryota; kingdom Metazoa; phylum Chordata; class Aves; order Piciformes; family Ramphastidae; genus Ramphastos; species Ramphastos sulfuratus. The sequence continues at coordinate 20,987 of WBNM01002066.1, read as the reverse complement.
ACCAATGCACAGATAAGGCATGAATAAATCATTTGATGCAACCATTGGAATTACTGCAACTCTGGGTAGTTGTTTGGAGTGATTAGTTTATTTTGAGTCTCGATTATTAGGTTGGTGGTTGGACTCAATCTTACCCATTTTAAAGAATGATTTTTAAAAGCAAGTAACCTTTGTTTTTGAAGTTAGTTGGTGTATGCATCTGAGTCTTGAATTACATTAGCATACTGATTTCAAACAAATCCTAATAAATACTTCTTTATTTTAAGAAGTTCATGGATAGTAGCAATATTATTTTTTTAAAATGTTTTTATGTTTCCAGGCCAAAACCCATGTCCTTGATATAGAACAACGGCTGCAAGGTGTTATTAAGACTAGAAACAGAATTAAAGGATTACCCTTATCTATTGAAGGGCATGTTCACTACCTTATTCAAGAAGCAAGTGATGACAACCTGCTCTGCCAGATGTATATGGGCTGGGCTCCTTATATGTGAAGTTCTTTCCCATTGGAATTATACTATTCACAAGTCCTGTATACTTGGGTTTTGTACATGTACATATGGTATACAAAGGAACTGCTTAAAAATTAGGCTGCTGGTTTCTTAGTCTATCTGAAAAGTGTTCACAATGTTGAAAGAATGCACTCTATAAAATACTGTGTATTGTAAACATTTAGTAAACAGCTGGAGATTTGAAAATCTGTCATTTAAGTTTTATACTGGTATGATGTAAAGTGATTCAACTTTTTTTCTCGTAGTTCAGAAGGGCTTTCTAAAAATAAAAAAAATACTTTTCAGCACTGTAAGTTGGATTTTGGTTTCAACTCTGTCTAGAAAAACATTTGGGATTTGAAAACTTACTATGAAGAAACTCTGAAGGTGTTTCCAATTACGATCTTTAGAACCTACTCTTACCTTCTGTGTGGTAATGAGGGAGTGCACTGCCCTCATGTCGCCTTTCACAGGCCACCTACTTCTGTCACAGGTGGGCCTCTAAGGGACCTACGCCTTTTCATCTCTCTGCTATCTGCTGGTCGCTAAAGGCGAGCCGCGGGAGCTCCTGTACAGGCTTGTAGGGGATGCACACCCACGGGTTAAGACTAACATTGAGGGAACGCGCCTCCGGCCCTCGGCCGGGGAAGGAACCCGCGGGCATCACCCCCACCCCAGACTCCCCTGCGCTAGCGGCGCCGCCTCTCTATGGTCGGTGTGGGACGCTCTGCGCTCCGCTCTATGGCGCGGGAGGCCCGGCTGTCGGTCAGCGCCGCTCTGTGGCCGGGAGGTTCGGCTGTTGGAAGAGCGCGCCGGAAGGAGGGCGGAGCGCGACGCGGGTTGTTTAGGTCCGGCAGGGCTCTGGCTTGCGGATAGTAGTGGTCATGGGGGTCCCTAAGTTCTACCGGTGGATCTCAGAACGGTATCCTTGCCTCAGCCAGGTGGTGAAGGAGCATCAGGTGAGATGGTAGCGAAGCGCTGCTGCTTGCCGAGGGCCCGTCCTATCTCGGTGCCGGGGCGGAGGAGGGGGGATCTTGGCCGGCCTCTCGGCGGGGCGGGGAAGCGGGCCTGGGCCCTGGTCGGGCAGCTGTGGCCCGGAGTTGTAGCGCTGAGCCGGAGCCGCGGCTGACTCGCCGAGACATGGGTCGGCGCAGGGCTGGCGGCCGCGGCTCTTGGAGCCCCGCAGGTCGAAGCAGCCGAAAGTCGCGGGGTGGTGACGCGTGTCGTTGGGGAGCGGGGTCGAGGCTTTGGGAGTCCCTCTGAGAGCTCGAACACCCGCCCCGAGGTGGCGGTGAGGGCACAGCGCTGCTGGGGGCTGCTGGTGCCGTTCCGCCGCGCAGACGTCGGCACACGTAGGCACTGGTTTGGGAAGCACCAGGACCGAAAACACGCTGTCGCTCGAGGAAGTGCCCAGCCGGGGCCCTTCGCCGAGGCGTGGCGGTGACCGGCTCCCACCGCCGGGCTCTTTCCTCTGCTTTCGGTTTCCCCGGCCCCTTTAACTCCTCAGTGCTTTAGTCTCTCTCGGGGAGTGCCAGGTAGGAGTTCCGCCGTTACCGAGCTTAGAAAAGTTCTAGTTGCTGACGACGAATGGCACAGTAGTGACGAGGGTCAGGTTTTACAGCCACTGCTACGTGTCCGTGTCACATGCGCGGGCAGTTTGTATTAGTAGTAAAACCGAGAACTATATTAAAATCTGGAAAAGGAAAGCTGTAAATAATGCTTTTAACAGCCATGCTGAAAAAGCCTTGTTTTCATGTCATGTTTAGCCCCAATTAGACACAAGCTGTTTCCCATTATCATTTTCAACTGGTGTTGTATATGTGCTCCTTGAACAAGACGTTCTGACATGAGTTGTGTGATAATTGAGGCCAAGTTCTAAACTGTGGTGATGATACTGTGTTTGAACATAGAATCATGGAATCACAGAATAGTAGAGGTTGGAGGGGACCTCTGGAGATAATTGATCTGTGGCCCCTGCCAAAGCAGGATCATCTAGGGCAGGTCACACAGGAACGCATCCAGACGGGTCTTGAAAGTCTTTAGAGAAAGAGACAGCCTGTTCCAGTGCTCTGAAAGCAGTATGGTTACTGAATTTAACTGTAACAAAGATCATTTTGCACAATGGGAGACTACTTACTGTAGATGGCTGGAAATCCTTCCTGTGCTTGCTTCCCATGTCTTCTATTCATCATTCACCTCTCTGAAACAGTTATGTACTTCTGGGTCTAGATGTCCAACAACACACCTTTCAAAATGATGTAAAGACACAGAAGCAGCAATACTACAGAAAGTCTTAAGTCAGTAGTGCCTTTTCCTGGTTGTAGTGACAGAAGAGTTTTTATGACCAGTCATACTGGGAGATTAAAGAACAGATCTGTTGATAATGGCTCTTTCAGATAATTTAGCAGCGTTTGAGCTCTCTGTGTTGCTCATGTACGTATTGGGGGATGATTTTTTTCCTTTAGAAGACAGTTGGACTGTTACAGACAAGGCTGTTGGAACAACAGAACTAAAGAACAAACACATTCAGAAAAAAAGTGGGAGTTAAAATGGGTAACTACTGCTTTTGGTGGTAATTGCCACTCTATAAACTCTTAGCATAACCGAAGAGGCAGTGTGCAGTGGTCACGGTAGAAGCTGGTTGACAGGAGAGCCCTGAAGCTTCTGAAAACAGCTTTGCTTTTTAAATGCTGTTGGAATCTGCATACTCAAGTTTCGTAGTTTTTATTGTTTATAGTGAAACTATGCAAGACTGAATCAGTGTAGGAGGTTGTGTTAAAAAAAAAAAAGTCACGCTTCTTTTATGGAAGATATTTTTATTTTTCTTTCACCTTTCTCTTATGCAATGTAGAAGATTAATCAAGCACAGGGGATAGAAGTCCTGAGGTGCTAGAAACAGCACAGGATAGGATGAAATTTATTCACCTTACTTTCTTTACTAAGAAAATCGTAGTAACAGATGCAAGTGTAAACAAAGCCCTAACCAGGCAAGATACTCTCAGCTCATGTGTGCAGTAGGTTTTCCCACCTCAGCGTGTTTCCAGACCTCACAGCTCTCAGCCACACCTTGGGCAGCGATTGTATTGCTTCACATGTCACCAAATGAGTGCTAACTATGGCTTTTGTAGATTCCAGAGTTCGACAACTTATACCTGGACATGAATGGCATTATACATCAGTGTTCACATCCAAACGATGATGATGTTCACTTCAGAATCTCAGAAGATAAGATTTTTGCTGATATTTTTCACTATTTGGAAGTACTTTTTCGTATTATTAAACCAAGGAAGGTTTTCTTCATGGCAGTTGATGGAGTAGCTCCAAGAGCAAAAATGAATCAGCAGCGTGGGAGACGCTTTAGGTGAGAATATTTGTTCTTGCTCTGTCTAAGATAGTAAATACTTTAAAAAATCCAAACACTTACTTAAATGTGTGCCATGAAAAGAAAATATATGAAGAATGGTTGTGCTTTTGACAGTAGTTTTGATTTTTAGTTAAAAGAGGGTGGCTACTTGTAAAAGGTTAATACTTTAAATTAGGGGTCCAGGAAAATTTGCTTGTTGCTTAGAATTTTGTCACTATATGTAGGACTTAATGGCACAAGAAGCTTTTTCCTTAGGAAATTTTTGGTGAAATAAATCTGTAGTAGAGCTCATAGCAGTATTTTTAATGACTCTATAACCTGTGAGACTCTCTGGTATTTGTGAATGCTAATGGTAGGTACACCTTATTGCTGACTACAATGGAATGCTCTTTGATAGTCAAAGAAGAAATGAAGTTTCTAATGGAACTTTGCTTTCTTGTTCATACCAGTTAGCGCCTTAGCTCAAATACAGAGCTCCAAGTAGACTTCACAGTAGTTTCACAGATTTCACATATATATGCTCTGGGAGATTTGGAAGCTTCATTGGAGACTTCTGTAAGAAGAGTCAGTGGTCAGACAGTGCAGGGAATGTGTTGAAATGCAGCAAAACAGACTGGTGGAAGGAGACAATAATAAAGCTTTTTGAGCTACTGAGGGGTGATTTTGTATTTTAGCTTGTTTCGAAGGTTTTTTCATGAGGGGAAAAAAGGAGGTTGGGAGAAAGAAGAAATTAAGAAAGAATTCTAAGTAGAAGAGCAAATTTTGGAGCAAAATTGAGACAAAGAGAAAAGATCTAAGATATTGGTGGCTTTGTGATGTTTATGAAATCTTTGGCTAAGAAAGGCTAGAATTACACTTTTTCATTTGTTTCTCCATTACTCTAGCAATAAATTGTTAGTTAACCTCTCCTGTCTCCAAGGTATTCTAAACTTGTTCTTTGTTTAACCACATCAGCACTATTGTTCTGGTATAACATTTTCAGATGTTTAGATCCCATATATTCCTACTATTTCCTTTTGTTCTTATCAACCACTGAATGATCATCTTGGTAATCTGAATATTAACTGTGTTTGAGTAATAATAGATCAGAATTGTTACGGGGAGGGGGGGGAAGCTACTTTTAAAGCCTTCCAGTTGTATTGTAAGCAAGTTCAAACTATTCAGGAGTTAATTTTTCTCTTCCCCTCCTCCAGTGTTTGGATTTTTTAAAATCCTTTTTCAAAAAAAAAATTGACTATTTATATTCTGTCAGTAAAGCTGTTCTTAGGGTAGTAACATCTGAATGATTCTTTGCTCCCTCTCTCCAATTCTTTTGTTTTAGATCAGCAAAAGAGGCAGAGGAGAAAATAAAAAAGGCATTAGAAAAGGGAGAAACTCTTCCTACAGAAGCCAGATTTGACTCCAACTGCATTACACCCGGTAAGATAATTTGTTCATTTCTGAAATTTATGTGGATTTATGTTGCTGCATCTATACTTTGGGACTTTTTTTCCTCTTCTAAGGTATGGGCTTTTTCTGAATTAGAGAATAGAATCCATAAAGACCCAAGGAAGGTTGGAACACAAGTTTTAATAACTTCTAGTAGAGTTGGAGTACTGCCTAATTTTAAACATTTTTTAGATTGCTATGGAAAACATGAAACTTCTTGGGTGGTGGGGGCTAGAACTACAGCTGCCTCTTCATCTCTTGCAGAGCTTTTCCTTGGGTTAATACTTTTGATACTTAAATACAGTTTTGAATGACTAATGAAAAGCTGTGTGTTTAACTTAAGATTTCTGTTTTCAGGAACTGAATTCATGGCCAGATTGCATGAGCATCTGAAGTATTTTGTAAATATGAAGATTTCCACAGACAAATCCTGGCAAGGAGTAACAGTTTACTTATCAGGCCATGAGGTCATTGGTAATGTTTTATTTTAAATAAATTTTAATTTACAGGAAAATACTTAATGATGAATTTTGGAATTTTTTTTTTTTGTGTGTGTGTGTGTGCAGACTCCAGGGGAAGGTGAGCATAAAATTATGGAGTTCATCAGATCAGAAAAAGCAGAGCCTCATCATGATCCAAATACAAGACACTGTCTCTATGGCTTAGATGCTGACTTGGTATGTGCAGTTAAAATAAACAGAAGTTTATGAAGTGTGTTTAGCTTCTGAAATAGAAGCCCTTCTGTACAGGGTTCTAAAATGTTATTAAACAAGAATGTCATTTTGTATTCCTGCAAACGTTTGAATCTGTAATGAAAGAGAAGAGCAGAATTTCTTTATACTGCTCAGATCTTGGGTAACAGTTCTGTTTTTTTTTTTTTTAAATTAAGTACGACCTTTCTAATATCTCTTTGTAATAGATTATGCTGGGATTAACAAGTCATGAGGCACACTTTGCGCTCTTAAGAGAAGAAGTCAGATTTGGTGGTAAAAAATCTCAAAGGTGAACTGATTTAACTTTACTTTTATTTCATATGTGGTGAAATTAAATCCAAAATATACTAAACTGGGTTTTTTTATTGATTACTTACTAAGTTAATACAGTCATAGTTTATTTTTGTCTTAGAAAGTACATGAAGAAATTAGAGAAATCAACTTGTTTAATTGTACATTTGAATTAGTTCACATGAGAAAATCTGTGCTGCTAGGACAACTGATATGAAAAATCCATAGTGCTTTGGTGTGTTGTGCTACTTTCTTCATATTATGAGTGGAGCAGGCCAGGCTATACTGATGTTGTTTCTGTAATTCTCTTACACAAGCATTGGCTTCTAAAAATGTATTCATAACTCTGAAATTTTGTGCATGCAAGTAAATTAAGAGTGTTTATTTTACTAATTATTCTAGTAAAATGGCTGACAGGATACTCTTACTCTGGTTTTGCCCATTTGAACTAACTTGTGGGTTATAATTGATTAGAAAAAAGTGATTTGTTCCTGAACAGCCGTTCTGAAGTAATAGAAGAATTAATTTTTTTGACTGTTAACTGTGGCTAAAGTTCCTTCTTTGAAGCTTTATGTGTGGTGGATGTAGGGAAAGAGTAGGAGAGACAAAGATAAATACACTTTTGTGATACAAGATTATTTTGGACAGTGGTAAGTCGTAAATGCTTAAACACGTGAGTTTTACTAATAAGCACGTTTTTGTGGATAAGGGCAATATAATAAATACCAGGAATGAGTGTACTTTTTTTGTAGTTCTCCACAGTCAGCTTTTCACCAGTGGTCATTCTGTTGATAGTGTTGGCATGTAGTATTGTAATGTTTTTAAAAGGTCTTAAATCTCAAAGAACATAATTATTCCTTTCAAAAAAAATAATATAAATGGAAGTGTGATGACCTTTTGAGAAATAAATAAAGCATGAAATAAAGAAGCAAGGTGTCACTGAAGCTCTAGAAGGGTAGATTTAAACTAGATAATTGAAAGTTCTTTACGGTGAGGATGGTGTTCAGGTTGCCCAGGGAGGTTGTAGGTGCCTCCTCCCTAGGGTTGTTCAAGGCCAGACTGAACAGGGCTTTGAGCAGCCTGGTCTGGTGGGAGGTGTCCTCCTCATAGCAGGGGATTTGGAACTAGATGATCTTACGATCCCTTCCAACCCAAACCACTCTGTGATTGTTTGAGTCGCCACACCCAGCAGTGTTCAATATTAACTTCTGGATGATAGGAATTTACTTCTGTAACTTAGCAGAATTGCTTTCTGTGAGTATTTTCACTTACAGTTGAGGCAGAATGGCTCTAGAGTTCTTCCAGTATCTCTGTGGTTTTACCAATATGAAAATTATGTTTAAAAAAAATAGAATTAGGTCTGAAGTTCTGTATAACCAAGTGTAGCTTGGAATTTGCCTTAAGCTTGTGTGTCACACACCTCTTCCTCAGAGGGTTCTGGACAAGATGCGCTGCATATGTGCGAACAGACAGCTGTTTGTGCTGGTTTGTCACTGGAGGGGGATCCCAGCTAGTTAACAGTAACTACAAGGTGAAATAGTCCTTCATGAATTCAAAACATATCAATCTTTTTAAGTCATTTGTCTTCTAGTGTAGGAATTAATTGATTTTGGCCTAACCTTGGCTCAGGTGTTGTTTTAGTGGAGAGGAGAAGGCGGCAGAATGCAAGTAGACTAATTTATTCCATAAACAAACTGCAGATGTGTTTTGGGGTTTTTTTTCACCTTTTTTTTTGGTCCTGTATTGAAACCACTAGGTGATACATATGGAGCTTATTTTGAGGTTGAACATACTGTTTTCTTACAAGAAGTATTTCAAATGGCTGAAAATGTAACCTAGAATATGCATACTCTAAATGCACTCAGACTAGTTCTAAAATACCTTAAAAAGTTTTGGGTTTGGTGCAAAATTTAGGTGAGCTTGATCCTGTCTTGGACAATGGGACAACTATTTAAGAAATAGTTTGTGTGCTATGAAACTCAGTAAGACTGCCATGCTTTCTCCAGGCTAGCTGTTTCCCATGCAATGCAGTGACATTTGGTGCAAAAGTTTATTGATTCGAAACAGGTGAATCCTAAAATAGATTTAGGGAAGAAATGTCTGTACATTATTTCTTCTGTGATGATATAATCCTAGTAAGATTACTTGTTTTAGGTAGCCTTGGAATTATTAATTATTTATGGCGGAAGTGTGTTTATAAATAATTAACTTAATGTTACGAATAATTTACAGAGCATGTGCACCAGAGGAAACCACATTTCATTTATTGCACTTATCACTGATGAGAGAATATATTGATTATGAATTTTCACCAGTAAAAGTAAGTTCTGATGGAAGTTGTGACTGAAAAAACATTTGAGCTCTTGTTATGCAAACATGATGATAAAAATTATACTCCTGTGTTGGTTTTTTTTGCTCTCTTTTTGTTTATTTGGTTCTTCTATGTTTTCCCTCTCTCCAGGGCAAGATTTCCTTTGAGTATGATATTGAAAGGATAATAGATGATTGGATCTTAATGGGTTTCCTTGTAGGAAATGATTTTATTCCTCATCTACCTCATTTACATATTAATCATGATGCACTGCCACTACTTTATAGAACATACATGACTATCTTGCCAGAACTAGGAGGTAAGAACACTAAGTTCAGTTGTCAGAAGCAGAAACATTAACTGTGTTACTATTTATTAAGGTCTTTAGATATATTAGAATTTTGGGAATTTCTTACACTTTCTTCAGACAGCCACCAAGATTGCATTCTGTTACCTATGGAGCATTTACATTTAAATTTCAAAATGGATATGTTGCTCAGTTTAAAAACACCCTTTCTTTTCCCAACAGGTTACATCAATGAAAATGGGCATCTGAATTTACAGCGCTTTGAAAAATATCTCACAAGATTGTCAGATGTAAGTCACTTCAAAATTGCCCTGTGTAGACTGGTAAAGTCTGAAATACAACAACCTTGATGTAGTGCCCTAAAACCCACCATGCTTTCATTTTAACGAACTGTTACATGACTGTGTTTTACAAGTGTTTCTGACTAAACAATCCCAGTTCCCTCCACAGCTCCCCATAAAACTTGTTCTCCAGGCCCTAGACCCTTCTCTGGACATACTTCAGCAGTTATTGTCTGGTTTTATCATAGCATAAGAGGAAAAAGATTGAAGCACCTGATCTGTGTTTTAGCCAATGTCTTTTAGTACTGCAAGTCAAACAAGGATTCACCATTAGAACTGTGGTTCTTAATTTTCATTTAATGGAGAGCAGCAGTACTGGGCAAAGTGCTGCAGGCAGCAATGTTTTTGCTTGCCGTGCTGGTTGATTTCTTGTTGGGTAAACTATGTCTGAAGGTCTTGGAGTGCGCTATTTCCTGCAAGGTTTTAATGAAGATCACTGGTAAAGAGCAATGAAGCATTTATGTCTCTGAGACAGACGTGAGCGTTCTTCATCAATTAACTGGCATACAGGAGGCAATCCTGTTAAGTGCCATTGCAATACTCCATCCTAGAGAGGAGAAAACATGTAGACCATATAGAAATGGAAAGGTCTCCACTTTTTGCTGAATTTGGAAGAAAGAAGTAAATTCATTGTCTCTGCTTCAGCCCTGTCTTCTGATTCTTGGGTGAAGCTATCAAAGTGTTGGATGTGTGGCATAAGAATGTATTACCCAAACCCTTTATACATCTATTACTTCTAGAGTTGGTAATAAAGTATGAAACTTACCTAACGTTTTGTTACCCACTGCTGCCTTACTGAAAGAAAATAAATATGACTTGGTTAAATGTTAGGTTTTGGTAAGAAAAAAGATTTCAGTATTAATGTATCAGTTCAGACATATTTCCTAGCGCAAAATGTTCATGTGGAAGTGATTCCAGGTGTAATCTAATGCACACACTAAAAGTACATTTGTTAATGTAGTACTGTAAGCTTGATGTCCCTCAAATATTTCTAAACTACTTTGTATCTTCCTGCACAGTTTGATCGTGAACACTTCAGTGAAGTCTTTGTAGACCTAAAATGGTTTGAAAGTAAAGTAGGCAATAAATACCTCAATGAGGCAGCTGGTATTGCAGCAGAGGAAGCCAGAAAAAATAAACAAAAGAAGCAAAAGGTTAGTGTGTTACATGCACGGTTTTGGAAATAAGAATGCTGCTGCTTGCAAATCAGTCATTTGATCTTAGACAAATTAAATGGCATAAACATCTCTTTTGAGATTTGGTTATCCTTCAATATATGCCTTCAGAGTGTTGAGGAGCAGCAGGGAATTCCTTCAGGTATAATCTATCACTGTATGTAGTTATTCTGGGTTTTAGTGCAGTTTGTAGTTTGTAAAAGCAAGATGTTAGCTTTTCCACTAATAAAGTATGCTTTATTTGTTCTTATTTGCCACAGAAGTTTGGAGCAGCCATATAGTATTAGCCAGTGTAATGATTCTGCTTACTGAAAGCTACTCAGTACTGTACACAAGACAGTGTGTAGTGTGAGAGTGAAGGGAATGTTTGTCTTGTCTGATTCTCTGAAACATCATTCTTAGATCCTTACTTCCAAAAGTAATTTTAACAATTTGCTGATGAAAAATTTTACTACATCCTCATGTTGTAGCATGATGTAGATAGAAACGCTTACATGTGTACTGCACACTTTTGGAATTCATTGTATGTTGGAAAACAAATACTTAAATACTTACTTAAAGGTGATTGAGGTCTTATTTGAGTCTGCTTCCTTTTCTGGTCTGCCCTTCTAACTAATAGAATAACTTTCCCAAGACAATTACAAGAGAAGGAAGTGTAGTGAGTTTTGTACTAAATAATAGTATTTATACATCTCGAATTAGGATTTTGAGTTGCAGATTATATAGTTGTGAATGAGATATGTGCATCTTCATCTGTAATTTTACTTTACCTCCAATTTAATAGGCTCAGGAAAATTCTATGTGTTTGGCTGCTTTAGAAAAAAATGAAGCTAATGTGACCCCTAAAAGTAAGTGCAAATGATTTTCTCTTTATACATGTAACAAAAAACTTTTTAATTTGTGGATGGATGTGGCAGATCTCTAAGAACTTCATGTCAGAGAACTAAATGAGTGAGTTAGGTAGTCAGCTGTTGGAAAAGGGGGCTGCATGTCACTGGCATATGGTGAGAGGAAATGGCACTACCGCTTTTGAAGTGCTTCTCACCTGACCTAGATTTCTGTGATGAATTAAAGGAATGAATGAGCAAATCTTTAACAGCATAATGGTTTTGATGACTGTATGCCTAGGTATTTTGTTATGCAAATGGAGACACTTGTAGGAAATGTGGTTTTGCTCAGGTTCTGAAATCTAGTGTAAAAAATAAATAGTACTTCATGACATAAGATGATATTGCTGATAAAAGATTAAGCTATGACATTTATTTTACCCTTTTCTTAAAATACTTTCTGATGGCTTGTATTTTCTCCTCTCTACTTGTAATTTGGCCTGTCTTTAAAGGGGAAAAAAAAAAAACAGTTTCAGGATTTCTCTGCATAGAGATTTTGTTGGATTGTTTCGTGCTACTTTCAGTGCAAAGGTGTGACCACTTAAAAGTGTGAATTGAGAAATTAACGTTTTGACTTAATGCCTTTATTTTTATTCTTTGTTTATATGTGAATGCTTTTTCAGCTGTATTGGAAGATGAGCCAGAAGATGATGATATGTTCGAAACTGAATTTAGGCAATACAAAAGAACTTACTACATGACCAAAATGGGTGTAGAAGTAGTTTCTGAGTAAGTGTCTGCTTTTTTTTTTTTTTTTGTATCTTTAAACACCAAAGACAAGTCTTTGCACATGTCTAATACAAGACAAAATATTCATCCATCTCAAAAGCAGAGGACACATGGCAGCGTACCACAGCAGTGATGCTTTTGGTTAATGCAAGAAGGAGCTGTAAGTTTTCTGTAACAAGTACTTTGAGGACAAAGGAACGAAAATCAATTAGTATTGAATGAATCTAAAAACCCCTGGCCTTACTGGGTTCTCAGAATGCTTCATCTTTGTTCCTGTGTACAGGGCCAAGTAGTTTTTGTGTACTGGTAAAAATTACTATATGTCTTTCCTTTTCCTTTTAAGTGACTTCTTGGCTGATCAAGCTGAATGTTATGTCCAAGCAATACAGTGGATTCTGCATTATTACTACCATGGAGTTCAGTCATGGAGCTGGTAAGAAAAATGTTCAATGAGAAATTGCTGTAGATTAGTTGATGTTTCCACCTCGTATGCCGGGAACATTTAATGTAGTTCTGCTTGTTTCTGATTTGTGAACGCTGCTGTGCTATAGTTAAGTATCTAAAGAGGCTTTCTTCCCTGCAGGTATTATCCTTATCACTATGCACCTTACCTGTCAGATATTCGCAACATCAGTGAACTCAAAATCAAATTTGAACTGGGAAAACCTTTCATGCCATTTGAACAACTTCTTGCTGTACTTCCAGCGGCTAGCAAAGATCTACTCCCTAAATGCTACCAGGTAGTTTAGAATTAAATTGCATTTAGCTGTTGCTCACTGGCTGTCTGCTTTATTTTGAAGTAATTCTCTTTTTGATATTTTTTGTGTGTCCTCTTAGTTGTATTCTATCTCTACATTTTAGGTGTATGGCTAAATATTTCTACTTCTACTGTCGTAGGACACTGTAAATTTAGTAATAAATACAAAATTTTGCGATCTGAGTCTATGACAGTTGCATGATAAATGTTGAATTCTTGTTCAGCCTTGAACTGATTTTAATGCCAACCTCTGTCTCTTCCTAGCATAAGTTCTAAATTATCTCTGATAATACTTAATTCTTCTATTGTATTTTCATAGCATTTGATGACTAGTCAAGATTCTCCTATTATAGAATATTATCCACTGGATTTTAAAACTGACCTAAATGGAAAACAGCAAGAATGGGAAGCTGTAGTGCTAATTCCATTTATTGATGAGGTAAGTTCTTTCAACATGTGATGCCTATAAAAGCTTCACAACAAAACTGCTAAACTTCTTAACTTGTCGACATTTAAACATGCAATTAAATGGGAGTTTAAAATAACACTTGATAAGCCCACAGAAAAATATAAATGTTTGCTGCCTGGAGAATAAGGCTAGATTTAGCTACCATCAGCAAAGTTAGCCTCAAGCAGCAGAAGTCTTAAGTAAGGGATGTGGACTTTTTGTGACGTGTTCATGCAGCTCTTCAAATATTTAGTTTTAGATTCTTTATGAAGAAAGCTTATTCCTACATACATATAAAAATATGGAATGTCCAAGAAACAGTTTACTGAAAAACCCAACTCAAACGTTTGGGTTGGACCAGGTCCAGAGGAGGCCACAAAGATGATCAGAGTGTTGGAGCACCTGCCCTGTGACTGCAGTCTGGGAGAGTTGGGGCTGTCCATCTTTGAAAAGAGAAGACTCTGGGCAGGTTTTATAGCAACCTTCCAGTACCTGAAGGGGACTACAAGAAACCTGAGGACAGACTTTTTACAAGGGCTTGTTGTGTTAGGACAAAGAGAATGGCTTTAATCTGGAATAGGGTAGATTTAACATGGATTTTAGAAGACACTGTTCACAGTGAAGGTGGTGAGACACTGGAACAGGTTGCCCAGGGAGGTTGTGGATGGCCTCTCCTTGGAGATGTTGAAGGGCTGAATGGAGAGGAGCTTGAGCAATCTGGTCTAGTTGAAGGTGTCGCTGTCCATCGTGAGGGTATAGAACCAGGTGATCCTTAAGGTCTCTTCCAACCCAAACCATTCCATGGTTTTTACAGAAAATCTCTTCATATAAACACTAGTAACTGTTAGAAGACTTCTAACTACTTATAAAACTGTAAAACATTATCAGAGAAGACTAAAATACTGAAATTTTCCCTTTGTGTATAAGGTAACAGTGTTGCATGCTTTGTTGTAACATCTTTTAGCAGATTAAATGTGAGCACATCAAAGAGTTGATGCCTATCAACTGTTCACATAGTTCGGACTGAAATGCTGACAGCATTTAGTCTTACCACAAAAGACGGCAGTTGCTACTTGAGTGACCCAGAATGCTTTGAAGCTTTTTCCATAGTTATTTTGCAAGACTTTTATTATAACATCTAAAGTATTTTTAATATTTCTTTGTATGTTAAATGTACAAGGCAAAAATACAGCTAGCTGTTGGAACCATACTTTCCAAAAGGTCACCTTTGTTCTCCAAAGCCATTCCATGGTAGTTGTCTTTCTTACATCAGAGAGCTGGGACCTGAGGAAGGCTGAGGCTGCAATTTGAAAATAAGCATATTAAGCAGAAAAGTGTGGGTATCTCTTTTCCCAATATAGAGCTTTCTGCGATGATTTTTGTAACCTGTTTCACATGTGCAAATTTCTCTAAAATGTAGAAACGACTGCTGCAGGCCATGGAATCCTGCAATAAGTGCCTAAAAGAAGAGGAGAAACGGAGAAATACTCACAGTGCTTGCTTAATGTACTGGTATGACAAAGATGCAGAGTTCCAGTATACGTCCCCATGGCCAGAGAAATTCCCTGCTGTAGAAAGATGTCGTACGAGGTAACACCAGTGTAACTGTTGCAGACTACAAGTAGTTAGAAAACTTGTATTAGTGTTTTAAGCAAAGCTTGTGTATGCCAGTATATACACCAAAAGATTTGAAAGGTTGAAGTAGGTGCTAATTGTTGTGGAGGAACACAGTAAAATTGTTTGTTCTTTCTCTTTAAACGTTACCTTGCAAAACAGATAAACTACTGCTAAGTTTGCAAGAACCCTTTAAAGGATTACTAAACTCTCTATGATGATTTATCAGCGCACTGATTCCAGACCATTTGTTAAAAACAAAAATCTAGGCATTTGTATCCAGAGCAGAGAGTTGAACACAAGTATGTTTTTCACTTTCCTCTGACTGAAAGTAGTTAGCTTTATGTAATACAGACTGAAGTTTCAAGATTGGATGGAAACATAACCTTAGCAGCAAAATAGTGTAGGAATGCCTGTTGCAGGATTACACTTGGCGAAAAGCAAGGATGAACCCAGTTATATATATGTATATATGAATGTACCATTGCAAGGTTAGAATTTGACAGTAACAGTGAGAGAAACTGGGACATACCGTGGCTTGCAATTTTGTCTTTCTGAATGAGTTATTTTCTTTTCAGCAGTAGCAAGGGGCTTTGTAGTCCATTTTATAGATTGCAAGTGGCTTAAATTAGTTTCCACCTTACAGGAAAAACAAAGGGTTTGTCAGTTAGTGTTTGTATGAGTAATGAGAGTTCCTACATCTGAAAGTCTATCTATATGAGCAAATGTCATGCAACTTTTGACCTTTTTTTTAAGGTATAAAACAATACCGTTGGATGCTTGGCATGTAGACATAACCCACAATAAGATAACTAAAATGAACAAAAGTGTGTTATATTTTTGTGGATTTCCTACTCTAAAGCACATTAAACATAAGGTAAAAGATTTCCCTCCTTTGACATTTTTAGTGGTATTTAACAGATAACTGTAAGAGTTTAAGTTTTTTGTGCTGTTTTCTTCCTATTCAGTTCTATCTTAGAAAAAGTGGTGTGCAAGTTTTTCAGCAAAGCAGCCATGGAGAGAACATGATGTTAGAAATCATAGCTGATTATAACTCCAAAGAACAGGTAAGTATCCAGCTCCTAACAAAACAACAGCAAAACAAAAACCACCGGCAGAAACTCATAGGAAAAACAGAACATAATGTGAGACTTAAAATTGCAGATGTTGGCAAAGTCCTGGCTATAAGTGCGGATTCTTTATTTCGCTGAGATGTAAAATCTATGCTACAAAAATTTCACTAATCTCAAATTGTCAGTTTGGTTATTGTATCCCAGAATTCCTAGTGATTTAGTGAAAAAACTACATACAAAGCCTATACCAGAAATGTAGATCAACCCAGGTGTTACAACTAACATATGCTACATCTGAAGAAACACACTTGGAATATGGTCCTTTGTGCTGCAAAATGAAGCATGATTCTCCATTTTCAGTTGTAGACTCTCTAATGTGTATCAGTATATAATGTAATAAACCAAAATGAGCCTTATTTTCGTTTAGAAGACAAACTTCCCTTAACTAGAGTAGCTTTTAGTGCAAAACCACTTTGAAAATGCTTTAATAACAATCTTTTAGTAGGCTAATCAATTAGTAACTTTGCGTTTGGTGTTTTGTTTTTTTTTCAGATGGTAGAAAATGTTGCCAGTTTGGTACTTGGAAAGCGTGTTTTTGTTAACTGGCCACACCTTGAAGAAGCCAGAGTTGTTGCTGTGTCAGATGGAGAAACTAAGTAAGAGGCATTTCATAGATACTTGTCATTTTTCTTGTTTTGTTCAAAATAAGCTTCTTCAGGTTGCACAGAAGTTTGGGTGTTCTTGTAATACTAGCAAAAAGCAAATCACATGTACTAAAGGCTGCTTGGTGGAGGAGTCTTTAACAGAGATCTGAGGGTTGGTTAGCTCTGTAGAAGTCCAGCCCTTCAGTATTCTGCTATAGATGTGGAAGTTTGCAAGAGCTTGTTCTTAACTATGAGGGAAAAATGCACATGCAGAAATCCACATAGAAAATGTAGAAGAGAATGTTTCTTTACAGTCTTTCAGCACTTGCACCAGTACTTTTTAATTAAAAAGAAAATGATGAAAAACTCAGCACAGGCTGTCAATGTGCATTTGCAGCCCAGAAAGCCAACCGTGCTCTGGGCTGTATCACAAGAGGTATGACCAGCAGGGTGACAGAGATGATTGTCCTACTCTGCTGTGCTCTGCTCTTATGAGACCCTGTCTGGAGCACTATGTCCAGTTCTGGAGCACCCAACACAAGGACATTGAAATGCTGGAGCGGGTCCAGAGGAGGCCACAAAAATGATGAGAGGGCTGGAGCCCCTCCTCTGTGGGCACAGGCTGAGGGAGTTGAGGCTATTCAGCCAGGAGAAGAAAAGGCTCCAGGGAACTAGGGAAGGACCTTTTGCAAGGGCTATAGTGATAGTACTAGAGAGAATGGTTTTAAGCTGGAAGGGGCTAGATTTAGACTGGGTGTTAGGAAGAAATTCTGTATAGTGAGGGTGGTGAGACACTGGAACAGGTTTCCTGGGGAGGTTGTGGATGCCTCCTTGGAGGTGTTCAAAGCCAGGTTGGACAGGGCCTTGAGTACCTTGGCGTAGTGGAAGGTGTCACTGCCCATGGCAGGGAGTTGGAGCTGGATGATCTTTCAAGGTCCCTTCTAAACCACACCGCTCGATGATTGTATGATGAAATGCATTGTGTGGCCTGTTACAGAAAGGGTAGACAAGATGATGCTGGAAATTTTTCATGTGTTTAACAATTTCTAACTGTCTTAAGTTTTGCTTGTAATTGGTTATGTCTGGATTAATCTTATGTGGTTAAATTAGTAACTGGACTAGATGACCTTTAAAGATCCCTTCCGACCCAATGCATTCTGTGATTCAGTGATTCTCTGATAATATTCTCAAGGTTTTATTTGGAAGAACCACATGGCACACAGAAACTTTACATGGGAAATGCAGTGCCCCCGACTAAAGTGGCATATGTTGGAGATAAGGAACAAAGCGCGTGGTTAAAAGAAGTTCAAGGCATTTCAGAGCAGTAAGTAACTTTGAAAATTGAAGTGTAACTTTGCATTTTACAAGCTTAGCTGGGTTTTGTTGCTGTATTACAAACCTAAGTAGCTGAGAAGAGTTGCTGACGTTAAAAAGAGTTTGCTGGAATTTAAAAAAAAAATATAAAAGCTTCTACTGAAATTTCAGAATATATGGAGTTAGACCCAAGGTATTTAAAGTTAGGTGCTGCTACAGAAGAATGAGTTGCAGTATTTACTCTCCTACTCAGTCTTCTGTTCTAGGCTGTAGGAGGTATATGGAATCAAGTCATACCAGATCAACTTACAACTTTAATAGCTTTGTATTATTAAATTTGAATATAGCTCTTTTCTTCTGGAGCTTGGTTGCCTAGCAGGACACAACTGCCTTCCGACCCAATGCATTTTTTGTTAACAGTAGCTTCCTGTTTTATTATCTGTCTTTTGATTTAACTGCCTTAATTACCCCTAACCCCACTGTGAAGGTAATATGTGTTTAAGTTACCACAGTGATGACTGTGCAGCAGTGAAGAAGTAATTGGTTAGGTTGTTTATTCTGGTTACTTTTTTATAAATCAGAAAGCAAACTATTAGAATGCTTTCATTAAGAGCTTTTATTTTTTTCCCCAATAACAAATTAATTCCACCATCTTGCTTCAGTTCTATATATTTAGTTCTGATTACAATATTCTGCTTTATATTCAGCTACCAGAGAAGAAAAGGAATAATTATTCATGAAACATCAGTAGTTGTATATGCTCAGTTACTCACTGGTAATAGATACCAGCTAAACCAAAATGGAGAAGTTTATTTGGAGAAGCAGTGGTCAAAACAAGCTCTTCCTTTTGTTTACCAAACTGTTGTCAAGGTAAATACAGAAGTTCAGTATCTTCTTGCACACAACTTCTTACTCTGTTGGGGCAGGGGAGGTTGCACAGAAGAAAAAGTATATGCACCTTGGGGGGGAAAAAAAAGAAAGAAAAAAAGAACAAAAGCAAACAGCTTACTGTATAAGAAACTATAATGTGCTTAGGCAAGCATTTTGTCACAAAATTTGTGATCCTCTTGCACAGTTTTGAGATCTTACTGAGGAAAAAAATGGCTTGTGTAATCTTTTCATTACTGATATTTTGAATAATTCACAGTAGTGGTGCTCGATAAGATAGCGTAGTTGCTTGTGTGACAGTATTAGCATTAAATTCTTTGCCTTGGATGAACACAAACATAATCCAGAGTTGGATTGTGCCTTAGACTAAACATCTACTTCTATGAACTTTTAAATTTATTCAACTGAAACCAAATGATAATTAGCATTAAAATTTTTTTCTTTCTCATGTAGGATATCAAAGCCTTTGACTCTCGTTTTTCAAACATCAAAACTTTGGATGACTTATTTCCTCCTGGAAGCACAACCTTTATGCTGGGATCTCCTTACTATGGCTGCATGGGTGAAGTTAGTTCAAATAATTCCATATTTTTTTTTCCCCCTTAGATTACTTTATTTGCAAGCCTGAATATCTAAGATGTTGTGTGGCAGTAGCAGTCATTTACTAGTTAAAATTTTAAATCAAAGATTCCCTGCCCTGATTGTTTAGTTAGAGAAGAGGGTCATTTGCTGGGTTTGCTGTCACTGTTGCTGCTGTAACAAAAAAAAAAAAGGGGGGCATAATCGTCTTGCATTCAAGTTATGCAGCAAACACCCTATTTTGTACCGCTTTCAGTTGTGGGTTCCTTTGCTTTACTGCTTTTTGACTTGTATTTGTGAGGCAGCAGTGTGCAGGTCAAAGCAATATGATGAATCTCAAAACATCTATGTGCTTAGTGGAAGAAAACCGTCGATGAAGTAGACTATGAAGTCTGGTATCCAAAGCCTGCTGGTTTTAAGTAACACTTTTCATGTGTTGTGTACCTCCAAGGTTCAAGATTCACGTGATGTGATCACAGAAGGCAGAATTCGTGTAGTTTTCAGTATTCCATG
This sequence comes from Ramphastos sulfuratus, assembly GCA_013399055.1. Lineage (NCBI taxonomy): Eukaryota > Metazoa > Chordata > Aves > Piciformes > Ramphastidae > Ramphastos > Ramphastos sulfuratus. The sequence goes on along the minus strand of WBNM01002066.1, from coordinate 1,121 downwards.
TGAACCCCAGCTTGATCCTTTAATACAGAATCAGCATGTAAGTGCTTCTGGTTTTCTAGTAAAAGCATTTAGTATGCGTCAAATATACTTTGCGATCTAAATACATCTATGATACTGATGTTCTCTTTGTGTAAAAATTCTTATCCTTTGGGAACTGCCAATATTTTTTTGTTTGTTTGTTTTAAAGAAATACTCTGTGAAATACAATCCTGCATATATTTTGGCCAGCCGTCTTGGAATAAGTGGCTATCTTGTCTCTAGATTTACAGGGAGTATTTTTATTGGAAGAGGATCAAAGAAAAAGTAAGTGAATTTTGACTGTAGAGAAACTTCTAAATCTAGTGCAACTTGACAGAATTTCTGTGTTCACGTGTCATTCTTATGCAGTAAAATGCTGGCTTGTGATGTGAAGCTTTCTTGAAAGCTCATTTGCCATAAATTAAATTTATATGCGGTGCATTTCTCTCCTATCATAAACTTCTTTTTAATTTTTGCTTATTGGAGAGTCTTTCTGTTAGGTTTAGTATAGTAGAAAGACAGAAGTTGACTTCCTTGCTAGCTGTTTCCATAATTGAAGCAGAGTTTGAGCTGACTTTGCCTCATTGAGAGTAAAAAGTGGAATTGGGTTTTGATTTCATTGTGCTTCTTGTAGGTACTAGTATAAACAGTCTGTAATCACAGAATCATTTCAGTTGAAAAGACCTCTGAGAGCATCAAGTCCAACCATCAATCCAAGAGCATCTTAGGCATTAAACCATTCTACCTGTGATTTTTTTTTTTTTTAATTTTTTTTTTTTTTTTTTTTAGGACTAATGGCTAAAAGCATAAAAGGGAGGCAGTTGCTATGAGTTTCCTGGGGCAGCTTGGTAAATTCCTGGTAGACTCAGGCTGATTAGGTCTCAGTTAAGGGAGAAAGATAAAATACTCCCTGTTGTGGTTGCTTAGATCTCATTTCAGGATAACTGTCAGCCAGCAATGTGCCCTTGTGTCCAAGAAGGCCGAGGGCATCCTGGGGTGCATCAAAAAGAGTGTGGCAAACCAGATGAGGGAGGTTCTCCTCCCTGTCTGCTCTAGTGAGGCCAGATCTGGAATGTGGTGTCAGTTCTGGGCTCTCTGGTTCA
>WBNM01002064.1:320-23439 GCA_013399055.1 Ramphastos sulfuratus | reverse complement strand
CATCTCAGCAAGCCTATGAGTGAAGCAGACATCACCAGTGTTTTCCTTTCACAGCATATAATATAATTTTCTCCATTAAAATATTCCAATTAGCCTCAAACCAGCACATCTGTCCTGCAGAAGTCCAGTGTGGAGGTTTTGTTCCTGCCCCTCCTGGTTTCACCATATATTGAAAACTCTCTAATTTCACGGTCACTGGACCCCAGGCAGCCTCTGACCACCACATCTCCCCCCAGCCCTTCTCTATTTGTGAACAGCCCTGTTCCATCCCTTCAGATGTTTATAGACATTACTAAAACCTCCCCTGATCCTTCTCTTCTCCAGGCTGAACAGTCCCTATTCTCTCAGCCTTTCCTCACAGGAGAGGTGCTCCAGTCCCTTAATGTTACAGACACCAGTAAATGTCTGAGAAACAGAGAAGCTTGTGGTTATGTAGTTACCCATTATGTTTTCACTCTGAACTGGTTTGTGCTGCCTCTGGGTAAGTGCTATCTTGGAGATAAATCTAGAGTAGTTAAAAAGCAAAGGAACAAACACAATAATAAGCTCAAGTTCCTTGTACTAATTAATGGAAAAATCTTTTCTGTCAGGTCCCATAGAAGATGATGACACACTGATCTGATCCAGTCTCTGTCTGCAAAATGAAGCAGAACAGAACGTGCACTGCCTTGAGCACAGAATGGGAGATGGGTTCTAAGATGGCTTTACAAACAATTACTGATCTAATTAAAAAAGATAGCTGCAGCTCATAATGGAGCATCAAGTAATCCATCTGCTTACTTTTTTAGTAAAGCAATGTGATGGTTTGGGAGTTTCCTGCCCCCTCCACTTTGTAAAATCCCCCAGACTAGACTCAGCCAGCTGGAAGTTAAGGACTGAAGCTCTATGTACAGCTCAGCACAATGTACAAGCAGAGATAGACACAATAGACAGGAATAGTTACAGACATAGACAAGTTAAAGGTAATACAGGAACACAATCCCCCTCCCAGAAATCAGAGACCCCAGGAGGGGCTCCCAACCACCCTTCCACCTTCTCCCCACCCCTCTACCTTACCCCAGGGTTTGGCTCACAAACAAGGTGAGTTTGGAGGATTGGCCAGGGGGGTTAGAAGAAAGTGGTTAGTGAGGTTATTCAGCAGAGAGGAGAAGGCAAGAAGCTAGACAGCCCCAGAGTGTCTGTGCCCGAGTGTCTTATCTATGTTTTATCTTCTTAGTCTTAAACATCTCAGCAAGCCTATGAGTGAAGCAGACATCACCAGTGTTTTCCTTTCACAGCCTATAATATAATTTTCTCCATTAAAATATTCCAGTTAGCCTGAAACCAGCACAAGCAACTAAATACTAAGCCTATTTCTCATCTCTTCTTCCTTTACATTTCAGATTTCAGGATAACCTGAGTGGACTAAACTATAATTTTAGTAACAATTGCCTTTTAAAAGGAATTGATTCATCCTTCCTCTTGCCCTCAAACAGGTGCTCTGAAATGCCATAATTTATTGAAGCTGCCAATGTGGTCCATTAAATTGGTCTGCACCAAACAGTTTGCTAATGACTCTGAGCCTTGTTGGCTGTTTTTAATGATTATCTCCAATAGTGCTTGATAGTCTTCTCACATTGATCACAACCTTGTCTCCTTTGTTCTTCTGGCAGCAGCTGTGTTTGTCCTCTCTGGGATACTTTATTCCAGTGCATGTTTATTGATGGTTGATGATCATCCTTTTCTGGAGTAGGAATGGAGTATAAATGACCTCTGCCGCTCACTTTTTCAGCCATAATCACATTATGCAGCTCTGCAGTCATGAGGTAGATTCTCCACTTCATAAGACAGGCTGGAAAAAAAATTTTACATAGAAGAACAGAGACTTCAAATCAGCTTTTGAAATGAGAATCTGAACTTAGGAAACTCAGGGTGACAGCAAAGAGATAATAGCTGTAGTTGTGGGGACATGGATGGGGGAAGGCAGTTGGTGTAAGCAGCAGGAAGCCTCAGGAAGTAGTTTGTGTCAGTACTTTGCTATTTGACATCACTCAGACCCATCATTGAAAAAAAAACAGTGTGGTTTGAAACTTAGTAATTTGCTTTCCCTTGTTTTGTGGTGTTTACTTTGAAGTAGGAAGTACCATGGCTGATGCTCTTCAGCTTCATGGAGGGGGGACAATCCAAATATTTCTTATGCATTTTGAGGAAACTGGGGTATTCAGTTTGAAGTTTGCTACTGCTTCTTTTGTTTCTTGGTGAGTGAGAGAAGGTCAGATCTGTTCCACCACTCACAGAAATGAAGGAATATGCCTGTTTCCCAGATGCCAGATTTGTGCCTGGCATCTTCATTATCTGACATTAACAGTCCAGAAATTAGAGATGATTCTTTCACTGACAGCAAAGGAAGACCTAGATAGGTGGACCCAGCATCCCTGTATCCCCATGTTGATGACNGGAGGTGTCCCTGCCTATGGCAGAGGGTTGGAACTAGATGATATTTGAGGTCCCTTCCAACTTTACCATTCTATGATTCTATCTTTTTATTTACCCCTCAGTGTAGAGAATATATATATTATTTGAGGCAGAAACTACTGGAATGTGTAACCTTTTTATGAAACTGAGAATGAAAACTGCCAGAAGCAATATGATAGTACAAGGTATGAAATCTATGAAATCTTTATTCAAAAGATACCTATTTAAAGGTCTGTAAAGTGGTTTTGTTTTGTTTTTTTAAATTGTCCTGTCAAGTTTTGCATGAATAGATCATTCTCTGGAAGTGCCTAACACAGGAGCTATGGTTTCTTGCCATCAAGAGTCATTTGACTTCTTTTTAATGGACTCAGACTCTGGTGGTGCTTGTTAGACCTGCATGCCCTGAAGCACCACCCTGATGGCTTCGTGTCCTGTATAAATGTTTCTCCTTTCAGAGAGTGCAGCACCTTTCCCACTGAAGAAACATCTAGTAACATCTAGTAGTTCTCATCTTCCCCTCATCTCTCTGATATGTTAATGAGATCCAGAAATGCTGTATTTTGAAGCATTTAAAGGCATGTTGTGAGATTTACTGCTCTTCTAAGAAATGTTTTATTCAGAGTGCATCTGCATAATTCACTGTTTTGTTCTCTTGAGGCAAATCTACTGCTGAGTATACAGTTCATAAATGAGGTATTTCAGAAATCAGTGGGAAAAGTGGCTAGGAAAAAAGGTGCAAAAACACCCTTCCCAAACTCCCTGTGAGAGATGTATATCAAAATACTGGAAATCATCTGCATTTTATGTTGTATCATGCTTTCAGAAGGAAAAGAAAAGCTCCAAGAGAAATATGCATGAGCAATCCTAATAGGACATGATCCAGAAATAAACAAATTGCTTCAAGTGGTCTGCAGATAGAACTGACATCAACATCCACATGATTTTTTAAAGAATACTGCATGTTAGTTTTCAAATGTCCCCATTTAAGTGTAAGGTCACATATCACTGAAAGAAAGTGTAAAAAAAATAAAAGACATGTTGTAATCAGACAATTTTATGAATGTGTTGCTGTACAAAATGAAATACAAGCTGAATTACGTGCCCTTTGAAAAATTAATATCCAGCCACTGAAGAGTTCTGACACTCCTTGGGGAATTAAACAGACCTATTCCCTTTGCAGTGAGGGTGGTGAGGCACTGGAACAAGTTGCCCAGGGAGGTTGTGGCTGTTCCCTCCCTGGAGGTGTTCAAGGCCAGGTTGGAGGAGGCCTTGAGTGAGCTGTACTAGTGGGAGGTGTCCCTGCCTATGGCAGGGGGTTGGAACTAGATGATCCTTGAGGTCTCTTCCAACCTTACCATTCTATGATTCTATGAAGTACAGCACAGAATATACCTCTCTTGCCATTTCCAGGTGCCTGTTTAAGGTTCTTTTGGGGTTTCCTGCTTCTTATTGTCTCCCTAACTTGACTATGGACTTCGACATCTCCTGTGCTCATAAATTTTCACTTTCACCCCACTGATAGCCTTTGTTCATAAAAGCAGCCTGGAGAAGAGAAGGCTTCCAGCAGACCTTAGAGTAGCCTTCCAGTATCTGAAGGGTGCTTACAGAAAGGCTGGGGAGGGACTATTGACAAGGTCTTGTAATGACAGGACAAGGGGCAATGGGTTTGAACTGGCAGAGGGGAGATTGAAACTGGGTGTTAGGAGGAAGTTGTTTGCAGTGAAGGTGGTGAGACACTGGCACAGGTTGCCCAGGGAGGTTGTGGATCACAGAAGCACAGAATCTGATCTTTGATCACATTCTGTGCTTCTGTGCTCCACAACCTCCCCTGCAGGTGTTCAAGGCCAGGTTGGAGGAGGCCTTGAGTGCCCTGTACTAGTGGGAGGTGTCCCTGCCTATGGCAGGGGGTTGGAACTAGATGATCCTTGAGGTCCCTTCCAGCCTTAGCATTCTATGATTCTCAGACTCATGATGATTGTGAGTACAGGCTGCTAGAGGAGGTCAACCAAATATGTCTAAAACACTACAGAAAGGAAACCTTCCTTTGTTTCTGTCGATGACACCATTTAAATGGACTTTCTAAACCTGTCATAGATCCTTAGGATTTGCGGTGGAAATAGAAATCAGTGTTTTGCAGTGGGCTGAAGGGTGAGGTGCATTGGGAAATGACAGAAGGTCTACCAAGAGGCAATTGCTTCAGTCGTTCAGCAAGAACATTTTCTGGTGCAAAGACACAAATGCTATTGGGTGAGAAAATGAAGATTTAATAAAACATGGCATAGAATATCCCCTCAGCAGTAACAGGCATTAAAATTCAAAGAGTAAGAAACTGGAAAGATATTTTTAACCTTTCTCTGTGTGTATATATAGAGAGAATCATGGAATGTACTGGTTGGAAGGGACTTTTAAAGGTCATTTAGTCCAACATCCCTGCAGTAAGCAGGGACATCCTCAACTAGAACAGGTTACTCAGGCCCCTGTCAAGCCTGACTGAGTATTTCCATGGATTCAGCCTCCACCACATTCCAGGGCAGTGTCCCAGTGTTTCACAGTAAAGAACTTCTTCCTAATGTCTGATCTAAATCTACTCTGCTCTAGTTTAAAACCACAACCTCTTGTCCTAGTGCTACAAGCAAGCCCCTCTAAACAGTCCCTCCCCAGCTTCCCTCTAGCTGCCTTCAGATACTGCAAGGTCTCCCCAGAGCCTTCTCTTCTCTGGGCTGAACAACCCAAACTCTTTCAGCTTATCTTCACAGAGGATGTGCTCCAGCTTTCTGGCCATTTTTGTGGCCCTCCTCTTGACTTGCTCCATCAGGTCCATGTACTTCTTGTGATGAGGGCCCCAGAGTGGGCAAAGCACTCCAGGTGAGATCTCACCAGGGCAGAGTGGCAGANCAGGGCAGTGTCCCAGTGTTTCACAGTAAAGAACTTCTTCCTAATGTCTGATCTAAATCTACTCTGCTCTAGTTTAAAACCACAACCTCTTGTCCTAGTGCTACAAGCAAGCCCCTCTAAACAGTCCCTCCCCAGCTTCCCTCTAGCTGCCTTCAGATACTGCAAGGTCTCCCCAGAGCCTTCTCTTCTCTGGGCTGAACAACCCAAACTCTTTCAGCTTATCTTCACAGAGGATGTGCTCCAGCCTTCTGGCCATTTTTGTGGCCCTCCTCTTGACCTGCTCCATCAGGTCCATGTACTTCTTGTGATGAGGGCCTCAGAGTGGGCACAGCACTCCAGGTGAGATCTCACCAGGGCAGAGTGGCAGAATCACCTCTCTCCATCTGCAGGACACACTTCTTTTGATAAACCCCAGGACAGTTTGCCTCTATTAGTATAGTTAAGGAAAGAATTCCTCTTCCTCTCTTGTATTCTCACCTATCTTCTAGGTCCAGCTTTGACAAGGAGATGATGTGATAGCCTCACAAACATAAGGTATGCTGTCTCTGTGCAACAAGCATCTATGCTAAGAACATGAGAACAAATGAGAAAAGGGAAAAACTCCATGCAAACCATACATCCTATACATAGCCTGCATTCCTGGGAGACTAAAGAAAACCTGGGAGAGCTCCTCAAACTGTTCACCTTGCTTTAGCAAGCTCTAGACTCATTGAAAGCATTTGGAAATGTAGTTGTGGCAGTAACTCATGAACTTGTACAGTGATTTCTCACTTTGCTTGAGTACACCCTTTCCTCACTGCCAGACCTCTCTTCAGGAAGTCCACAAAGGAGAAGGCCAGAGAGGAGTGGCAGTTGGCTTTCTTCAGCAAGCAATTGCTTGATGAAATCAGAAAAGTTACATGTGAATCATAGAGGTTAAAGCCAACACCTCTCTGGCCTCTATATCAATCTGAGAAACTTCTTCATGGCAGGAAGGAAAAAAGAAAAGGAAGCACAGCTAAATCCCCTAAGAAGTCCAATTCCTTTAGCTGTGACAGTGCCAAACATCAGTGCTGTTTGAAGAACAGAAGAAGAGAGACCATCCCTGTGTTGTTTCATAACAAAAACCACTGAACAATATAAATGAAGCCAACGTATCAGCGTGGAAGCAGTTCTCCAAATCTGAGAACTCTTTCTTTTCTGAGATGGTTCTTAAGAGTCCAAGCATTTTCTATCTCTTAAGTTCTTCCTTTCAAGTAGAGAAGATTCAAGTATTTAAACATCTTTTAGGAGTGACTTGCTCTTTATTTTTTACTTAACTCAGAATGTGAGACAGTCTTTTTATTTGGTTTTTACTTGGCATTACTCAAGAAGAGCTCTGGAACAATTTACCTTCTTTGCATATTAAAGAATCAAATAATGTGCTTGCTATTGTCTTTGGAGAGTTATTCCAAAGAAGCAGCTGTTGATTAGCAGAAGCATGCAATTATTTTTTATTCCAAAGAAATGTGTCTGAATTCTTCTGTTTAAAAAAAAAATTAATATTAAAATAGAAATATCTACATCATTCACTATGCTACTTTCTTAAAGACCAAAACCAAACATTATGACCAATCTGTGGTGCAAACTCTGGGCAGTGGTGAAGACTCAGATTTATCTACAGTAGGAGCAGATGTGTATAACTAACATGCCATCTAGAAAAACACACAAGAGGAATTGAGCAGCATGATTAACAAACTGTGTTATGGTCTCCAGACATTTGTTTTAATATCAGGCATTTACTTGTCATCTCAGTCCTCCAAAACAAAGCAAATTTCAAACTCTACCCAGTGAGAATAATCATAGAATGGTAAGGTTGGAAGGGACCTCAAGGATCATCTAGTTCCAACCCCCTGCCATAGGCAGGGACACCTCCCACTAGCACAGCTCACTCAAGGCCTCCTCCAACCTGGCCTTCAACACCTCCAGGGAGGGAGCAGCCACAACCTCCCTGGGCAACCTGTGCCAGTGTCTCACCACCCTCACTGCAAACAACTTCCTCCTAACATCCAGTCTAAATCTCCCCTCTGCCACTTCAAACCCATTGCCCCTTGTCCTGTCATTGCAAGACCTTGTCAATAGTCCCTCCCCAGCCTTCCTGTAGCCCCCTTCAGATCCTGGAAGGCTACTCTAAGGTCTCCTGAAGCCTTCTCTTCTGCAGGCTGCAGAGCCCCAACTCTCTCAGTCTGTCCTCATAGCAGAGCTGCTTCATCCCTCTGAGCATCTTTGTGGCCTCCTCTGGACCCAGTCCAACAGTTCCATGTCTCTCCTGTGCTGGGGGCTCCAGAACTGCACACAGGACTCCAGGTGGAGTAATAAACCAAAGGATGCTGTAATGCAGGCAATTTGGAAGAAACTTCAAAGGAATATACAAGACATGAATCTTAACAAATTATTGTATATTTTTGCAATCCACAGTCTATGTTTTTATTCAAATTGGATTTACTGTTGACCCTTGAAAGGACTCTTTGCATATGGGTAGTGGAAATCAGCCAGTATTTTATTGCTAAAAATCCTAAATCTTCCAACTCTCCCAACTGATCCATATTCTAGTGAGATGAAATGCAACTGAAATAGAGAAGTGTGCTGGTTTGAGGGTAATTAAAATATTTTAATGGATAAAATTATATTATTGGCTGTGAAAAGCAAACACTGGTGATGTCTGCTTCACTCATAGGCTTGCTGAGATGTATAAGACAAGAACGCAAACATAGATAAGACACTCTCCTGGATAGTCTCAGGCTTTCAAGCTGTTTTGGTCTGGACCTCTCTGCTAACCTCACTAACCACTTTCCTTCTAACCCCCCTGGCCGAGCCTCCAAACTCACCTTGTGCATAAGCCAAACCTTGGGGTAAGGTATAGGGGTGGGGAGAAGGTGGAAGAGTGGTTGGGAGCCCCTCCTGGGGTCTCTGATTTCTGGGAGGGGAGTTGTGTTTCTGTATTACCTTTAACTTGTCTATGTCTGTAACTATTCCTGTCTATTGTGTCTATCTCTGCTTGTACATTGTGCTGAGCTGTAAATAGAGCTTCAGTCCTTAACTTCCAGCTGACTGAGTCTAGTCTGGGGGATTTTACAAAGTGTGGGGGGCAGGGAACTCCCAAACCATCACAAGAAGCTGCCTGAGTATTTGAAATAATTTTTCCAGTACTTACTGAGAGAATAATGCAGGTTGCTTCATTGGCACTTTGTGTTTAGTTTGCATCTGGATCAGAGTATCAAATGACTGTGAATGAAATGAACACTCATAGAAAAATATGCACAATATAGAGAAAAAGTGTTTCAGTTCATGTTTGTAGTAGGGCTCATCAAAGCTGTAGTAAAAGATGCTGTTGGTTTTTATCCCTTATAATTCAGTGATAGCATTCAGAGAATAAACTGTCAACTTTTTGTCTACTCCAACTCATTTCTTACAGAGCAGGTGCAGTCTACTGTGTTCAGAAAGGCTGGTAAGGAGTTACTCATTACAGTTGCCTCATGTTATCATCAATCATAGAATGGTAAGGTGTGAAGAGACCTCAAGGATCATCTAGTTCCAACCCCCTGCCATAGGCAGGGACACCTCCCACTAGTACAGCTCACTCAAGGCCTCCTCCAACCTGGCCTTCAACACCTCCAGGGAGGGAGCAGCCACAACCTCCCTGGGCAACCTGTGCCAGTGGCTCACCCCCCTCACTGCAAACAACTTCCTCCTAACATCCAGTCTAAATCTTCCCTCTGCCATTTCAAACCCATTGCCCCTGGTCCTGGCATTGCAAGACCTTGTCAATAGTCCCTCCCCAGCCTTCCTGTATGCCCCCTCAGATTCTGGAAGGCTACTCTAAGGTCTCCTGGAAGCCTTCTCTTCTCCAGGCTGCACAGCCCCAACTCTCTCAGTCTGTTGGTGCAAGAAAGTGGAATATCTGTTTTTTCCTCTTTCCTCCCTGCAAAAGTCCTTGTGGAGGGAGTTCAGAGCTGCTACTGAAGATATTTATTGTGGACTGTATGCTATACCCTTTTTCTTAAAGGAAGGGCATTGATTTCTTCCTTTCTATGTAACAGAAGGTCTTGGCAGCGTAATTTTCTCTGGGTTGCTATCTGCTGACTTTCCTTATGGACCATGGAGTATGTCTCAGTTCAAAGTCCTTCTACTGACTTGGACTGGCTTTTGACCAGGCTTAAAGACACAGTATAAAAACATGGTGGAAAAAACCCAACTCTTTCCAATCTGCTCAGCACTATTTCACGAGAGATAGGAGAGAATTAATTATTCATTGTGAATCACTCAGCCTGCCCTGGTTGGTAGGCTTTCATATGTAACAACTTTAAATGAACTGCTCCCCTTTCCCTCCTCCCAAAAGTGCCCCCAGGTCTTAATCCATAGTGACAGTTGATTAACATGATGGGCGTGTGACCTAAATGCTAATTATGGCCCACTGATGAGGCCACAATTTTTATGCTTGTGAATATTTTATAGATAACTCTATAGGATGAGATCTTCCAAAGTGTGGGGTCTTTTTGTGTGTGTATGTTAAAAAGGACACAAAAAAAATCTCCAAAAACCCAGAGTCAGAACACAGAATCATAGAATCGTTTTATTTGGCAAAGATCTTTAAGATCATTGAGTCCAACCGTTCTCTAACGCTACCAAAGTTGGTGCTAAACCATGTCNTGCCTGAGAGAAGAAAGCAACCTCCTGCTGGCCACAACCACCCTTCAGGTAGTTGTAGACAGCAATAAGGTCTCCCCTGAGCCTCCTCTTCTCCAGGCTAAACAATCCCAGCTCCCTCAGCCTCTCCTCATAGGGCTTGTGCTCGAGGCCTCTCACCAGCCTCGTTGCCCTTCTCTGGACACGTTCAAGCACCTCAATGTCCCTCTTAAACTGTTAGCTTTTCCGGAGTGAACTTATCTCTTTCCATCCCAGGCTTGGAAGTCACTGTACTTCCCATACCTAAAATACACATTTCACATAGTGGATTTGTTTGGTTTGCAGTCTGTTCTGTTCCTTCCTCTTCACTCTCTCTCCCTGCCCTTCTGTCTCCGATATCTGCTATCTTTATTGCCCCTCTTTACATCTGAATGTTCATGTTCTTGCATGCCAGGACTGAATAGTTTGTCATGATATATCATGCAAATATCACTTCTGCACAGCTCACAGCACACTTAACTCCCTTCTCTCTACATCATAGACAAAACTAAGGGAAGCTTTCCACTGACCTTACCAGTTTGTTAAAACAGACCTGGATTTTACAGGTCTGAACAGATTAGAGCGGGGATATTACTCTAACTGAATGTCGCTGCCATCGATCAGCTTCACAGTTTTCATCCACTGTAAGTGATTCATCAGGCATGAATTCTTTCTTTCTGTGCAGTCACATTTTTTATCCTCTGAAACTCTCCTGGGTAAACTCACCTTGGCCTGTGAGGCAAAAACTTTTGCCATTGAGAAATGTCTTCACTTTTTTTTTTTTTGGCAGACCTTCTTTTTCCTACCATATTGCAGATTTTTTTTTCTATGGTGGACATTTTCTGAAGTTTGGTATAAATCATACAAAAGCAAATAGCTGTCCATTAGCTATGTAGAATCATAGAATTGTTATGATTGGAAAAGACATTCAGGTCCCACTATAAACCAAACATGACCATAGCCTTTAAACGGTATCCCAAAGTGGCATGTCATCCAGAGGGACCTGGACAGGCTGCAGAGGTGTGCCCAAGCCAACCTCATGACATTCAACAAGGCCAAGTGAAAGGTCCTGCNCTGTACTAGTGGGAGGTGTCCCTGCCTATGGCAGGGGGTTGGAACTAGATGATCCTTGAGGTCTCTTCCAACTTTAACCGTTCTATGATTCTATGTCCACACATTTCTTGAACACTTCCATGGATGGCAATTCCACCACCTCCCTGGGCAACCTATAGGGGAGATCATTCTGGATGACATCTTGAATGGACAGCTGAGACACAAAATACTGCCCTGAGCAAGTCATTTAACTACTTTAATTCATCAGAGAGAAGAAACATGTGCCTGTGCTTCCTTTTCTAGCTTGTCTAGGCTTCCAGGGCTCTAAGGTGGTCACTAGACTTATATACATTCCTTAATTTGACTGTTCCCCATAGCTTGGTCTGCACCCCAGTATGAATTTCAATGGCAAAGATTATCCACCCCAGTATGAATTTCAATGGCTCTTTGGTGCTCACTAGACTTACACACATTCCTTAGTATGTGAGTGTTCCCCATAGCTTGGTCTGCACCCCAGTATGAATTACAATGGCAAAGATTATGCAGAAAAGAGGCTGTTTGCAAGTAATTTTTCCTGATACTTGATCTCCACACTCTGTCACCAGCCTCTGGTGTGTGTAACACAATTTCAGTCAAGTTCTGTTTTAACAGTTCTGTGTTCTGAAATGATATTCTCAGTTTCTGATCAAATGCACAGTCACAGTGCTGCTGCTCATGACAACTTTCATCCTGCATTGTTGCTTCAGCGATGTGACATAGATTTGCTTTACGTCAGGTCTTCCAAATTGCCAATCTACAGTGAACTGATAGAAAAATGGAGGTGCCCCCCCTGAGGCAGCCAACTGGGAGACAGTGATGTCTGGTACATTAGCACAGCAGTGCACAGAATGGATTTCAGGTTTCTGCCCATTGATTTCCCATCTGAAACCACTAATCCATCCCTGGCTATGGTTGCAAAGCCATCAGAGGAGTGTGCAGTTATAGGCTCTTGAGCAGAACTTAACTGTTTCACTCAACATGGATCCTCTTCTCCCAGAGCTGACATCCTTGAGCCAGGTACCTCTGTGCCTTCTCTCAGTCCTGTTTGACAGAGTGCATGGCTTTGGTTATCAGTATCAAAAAATTCATCAAGTGACACTGTGGATAATGTCTTGGGAATAGTTTTCCTCTTGAAAACTGACAGCCTTCGGGGTGTTTCAGCAGCAGTCTGACCATCTGGGATCCACTGGGGGTGGCCCTGTGCTCCCTTACCCCACTGCAGTATCATATGAGGTGTTGGAACAGGCTCCCCAGGGAAGTGGTGAAGTCACTATCTGTAGTGGTGTTCAAAAAGGAAGTAGATGTGGCACTTTGGAACGTGGTCTAGAGGTCATGGAGGTGCTGGGTAGAAGGTTGTACTTGATGATCTTAGAGGCCTTTCCCATGTGAGATTCTATGTGAGCTTTGCATCCTGCTCTTCCAGAGCTTTTGCAAACCACCTCCAACTTACTCACATGGACATTTCTGTGACAGTTGTTTTCTCTTTTATGTTCTTGTCTCAAGAAGGTGGTTCTGGCCCTGCTGAAGTACTTTTTTATCCTTTTGTTTTACAGAACATCATGTCTTACAGACGACCTGTGGAGGGCTCTTCAAACACCCCATGTTGAACAAAGTGTGCTGGTGTGCAATTGTAGTTATTCATCCATTTGGAAGGGCAGAAGTACAGATGCACAAGGGTTAGCCACATCTGCTATTTCAAGTCTGCCTATGAAAGAGAGGAAGGGTGAGGAAGGCAGCCTCTTGTAAGTTTTTGGTGCACATTAGGACATTTGCTCTGCTAATTGTTTTTTCTTTGCTCAACATTTCTGAAATTAATTAATGTAGGGGCTGTAATTTTCCTTTCATCTAGCACTTGGTGAGAATTATGGTAGAGATTTCCCACTTGACACTCCCCAGGCAGCAGGCACTAATATTTTAATGCTGGAGTAGCCTAACACTTCTGGGTTTTGCTCTCTCCATTGGTGCCCCCTGCAAGACTCCAACGTGACCTAACATCTATTTGATAAAGTAGCAGCAGCTGCAGCCCCACAACAGCTCTCTGATCCCTATTAGGTTAGCCTTCTGTCAACAGGCTCTCATGAAACTTTCTGATCCTTCTCAGGCATCATACCTGGAGCATCCTACCAGTGCTGCAGAGGTTTGGGGTTTTTTTGTTTGGTTGGTTTTTGGGTTTTTTTGGTAGGCACATACATAGCAACATGTGGGTTTGCATCTGAGCAGCTCTGTGTGCTGACTGTCCTGCTGGCTGACAGAGCTCTAGTTTGAGTGCATGTTTACTCCTTGAAGATGTGTGATAGACAACACAATTTGAAGTTCTTCTAAATGCAATTATTCCCTAGGTATTAGGAGAAAAATGAGGCACTGGCACAGGTTGCCCAGGGAGGTTGTGGCTGCTCCCTCCCTGGAGGGGTTCAAGGCCAGGTTGGAGGAGGCCTTGAGTGAGCTGTGCTAGTGGGAGGTGTCCCTGCCTATGGCAGGGGGGTGGAACTAGACGATCCTTGAGGTCCATTCCAACCTGACCATTCTATGATTCTAAGAAAAATGCAGATCTAAACTGACTACAGATCATCTCTACACAAGCAATATACTTCTTGTAAAGATTTTTTTTATCCTGTTCAAGTAATCTGGGGCTTGTGACCAAAATGTTGAAGAAATCCTCTTCAGTCTCTTCATACATGTTTCCTTTTCTGGAATGTGAATCCTCTTTTTTTCTCCAGCAGATCTATAGCTGTTATTCTATAATTATTCATATTGCTTGAATAACTCTCATGATAAATGAAGAAGATTTCTGAGGACAGATCTAATGACCATTCATTTCAGGGACTATGGTATCCATCCATCCTGGAGGATTGGCATGAAGGATCCCTATTACCACAATATTGGATAGCCTTTTATTTTATAAATGCATTAGGGTTGAAGGAATGAATTCTCAATGCAAAGTGGAACAGAAATGGGGTTTCAAAGAGATTTGTTTAACAACTGTGTATTTCCATGGAAGCCTTAGAACACTCTCATCAGGTTTGGCTTCATTTTCTTTGTGATTACTTCTTCAGGTCCTAAAGGTTCTTCTCATTTTCCCTTTCTGTTTTTTAGCGAATGCTTTATTTTTTAACAAATAGTTTTATCCTCTGTGTAACCTCTTTGCAGATCTCATTTTGTACCACTGTGAGGGAGGAGAGTGATGAAAATTGACTATGAAGAAAGGCAGAGAGCATGTGGGAGCTAACTTGTGCCTTGCAAGGACAACTAAGTGTAACAGCACCACCAGAATATTGAATAGAGCAATACAGGGTCACAGAACTGAAATGCATCCTCATCATATGTCAGCAGTTTGCTTGGGCTGCTCTGTTTTAATAAACAAGCTACCCTGGTAGATTGGTAGAACTTCAGATTTGGCATTAAAGCTTATCATGATTATTTAGCCTATGGTGACTGCTGATGCCTTAGGACTAGGATCAGTAAGGACATTCTCTCTATATATATGTATAAAATGTAGACATCTGTTTGACAACTACCCTGCAACACTTAAGGATGCTCCCTCCCTGGAGGGGTTGAAGGCCAGGTTGGACGAGGCCTTGAGTAACCTGTGCTAGTGGGAGGTGTCCCTGCCTGTGGCAGGGGGTTGGCACTAGATGATCCTTGAGGTCCCTTCCAACCTTACCATTCTGTGATTCCCAACTGAAGCCATCTTTAACAAACAGCACAGTGGAGCAATGATTTAAACAGAAAGTGATCTACATTAAAGTCAACTAAAGACAGGTTTTGGTTTTGCATGGAAGTATGTCCAGTGACACACAACCATCACCTCAGACACATTTCCAATGAGTACATTGATACTCCTTTCAAATACTTTGCATGAGTTCCAGCATATTTACCACAGCTGGATTTTATACTTTACATTTAGTGTCTGGATTTACTTCGAGGCTTGGATCTTACAGAACAAGAGTAAGTAGGAGATATCCAAGAGAAGGCTGAAATTATCACCCACAGTGGTGTCCTANGTTGGTGTCTGGGCTGCATGCACACACTGCAGGCTCATGTTGAGCTTTTCATCAACCTTTTCCTCAGGGTTTTTCCTCAGGGCTGGTCCTTTTCCTCAGGTTTTGGTTTCTGCAGGTCCTTTTCCTCAGGACTGCTCTCAGCCATTCCTCACCTAGCCTGGAGTTGTGCTTGGGACCCAGGTGCAGGACCTTACACTTGGCCTTGTTGAATCTCATGAAGTTGGCTTGGGCCCTCCTCTGCAGCCTGTCCAGGTCCCTCTGGATGGATCCCTGCCCTCTAGCAAGTCAACTGTGCCACACAGCTTGGTGCCATGTTATACTTGGGTAATGTGATAACCTCCAGACACAGGTCCATCTAGCACGAAGATAATGTACTGTGTGTATTCAGCTCTATTGAAAATATTGTTTTCTTTTATCCTGTTGTTTGTCCTTCCATAGGCTCTAGAGCTAATTCATCAGTATTAGTCATTGCCTTTTCTAAAAGGCAACCTCAGATGTGTTTGTTGGGAGTATTAGTGTTGTGCCTTCCTGGAAGGGATGCAAGAGAAATGCAAAGACCGCAGCAAGCTGCTAAGCATCGGTGAGTGTTTGACAAGGCCTATTTGGCTTAACCTCCCTTTCCTTGAAACACTTTGGGAATGGAAGGGCCAAAGGCAGAATTCAGGCCAACTTTGCCATTTGAGACAAAGCTAAAAATAGCCCCAGAATAGAATTTTGGCTGCAAAAGATCCCCAAAGAAAATTCAGCAACACAAGTAATCATTATGTACCACACCCCAGTTATGGGTCCCTCTGTTTTCCTTAATTCCCATTGAAATAATTCTCTGATGTCTTCAGGATTATTCTAGGATTTATTTTAATACACCTACACTTGCACTGAAGCTGCAAGCTGATGCACAATCAAAAGCAAGCCTCTGCTCCAGGGGTGAGTTTTTTAAGAGAAATATAATGACCTGATTTTCCCCTTTGCAATGTGGAGGACCAGCCCTGAGTCAGGGATGTTAGCTTCTGAATGGGAATAATGCTTCAGTTTGTTCTTGGATGATTCTTCTGTAAGCTCTGTTATAAAATAAGCTCAGTGCAAGCTATTAAGAAAAGGGCAACAAAGCTGGTGAAAGATCTGGAGAACAGATCTTGTGAGGAGCAGTTGAGAGAATTGGGGTTGTTTAGTCTGGAGAAAAGAGACTGGAGGGGAGATCTTCTGGATCTTCCAATCTCCTGAAAGGAGGTTGGGCCAGGTGGAAGTTCTTCTCTTCTTCCTAGTAACAAATTATATAGGATGACAAGAAATGGCCTCAAGTTACACCAGAGGAGGTTTAAGTTGGACATGAGAAGAAAATTCATCACTGAAAGGGTTCTCAAAAACAGCAATAGGTTCCCCAGAGTGATGGTTGAATTCCCATCCCTGAAGGTGTTTCAAAAAGGCAGAGTTGTGGCACTGAGGGACATGCTTTAGCACCAACCTTGGTTGGACTCAATAATCTTAAAAACCTTTTCCAACAAAAAACATTCTATGATTCTAACAATCAAAGATGTTTCAGGGAAAACTGGTTGACAAAAAGATGTGTACTGGATTTAATTTCCTGTCCTCCCCCCCCCTTCTTTTTCTCATTGTTTTTCTCACTTTTCTCCACATTGCCTCAATACTTCCTTCACCCTGGACTGAAACTTCACACGCAGCATAAAACTTGTTCTTAACTATAGACAGTGGCAGCAGATTTTGGATATGTCTGCATGATGTTTGAGGGATACAGAACAGGAGGAAGCCCTTACCTAAACACAACTGCACCACTACAATGCTTGGGAAGGTCTCTCCTGTGGACGAGGTAATGGCAGGAAGTGAGATGGTTCTTAACCTGGACAATTCAGGGATCCTTAGTGTGAACCAGGACTAGAATGAGAAATGTGGTCACTAGGTTTGGGTTATGGATACAGTTCTGGAGCCCCCAGCACAGGAAGGACATGGAAGTGTTGGAGCAGGTCCAGAGGAGGCCANGAAAAAAAAAAAGAAAAAGAAAAAAATGAATAAAAGAAAGAAGTCTGTAGCAGCTGGGTAATTGGGACAAAGGATATGACCAATCTAAAAACCTGCTTACTAGGATCTCTTACTGGCCTCTAAGGAGAGAAAATGTGTTTGAAGTCATATTTGTACAGATAAAAGAGGCCTGTAAAAATGTTAGAAGACACTGATCAAGAGGAATTTTAATTACTCCTACACTGCCAGAAATCTGAACTTAAGAACTGAACTGAATCCCAGGGAAAGAAACAAGTTTGGAAAGAGAGAGATTGCATACCCATGAGTGCTTAAGAGCAAGTCTTCATAGCACAAGTCAGAGACAAGATGTGTCTGTTCAACAGGGGATAGCAGAAGAGTATTTTATGAAGTACACTTCAAGAGCAAGGAGCTCAGGTGGACTGAGTAGCATCTATGATTGTTTCAGAAATTTGCAAGTCACAAGTGATAACTCAGAGATTTATAGTCAAAGCATGTGTGTGCTTCGAGTCCAGGAGAACATTAAGTCTTCTTTTCCTTCTTTTTTGCTTTTTTGACTTAATTTTGGAGAAGGCTCCTGAAGTCTGGTTTCAATTTTGCTTGTTCTCTGCCTAGGGATGACTGAATTTTACCACTTTAAACTCTGTTTGGTGACTGATATGCTGAGCCATTTTAAAATGATATCCACCTGATACAAGAACTTGCGTTTGTCATGTTATTTACAGCTAGGCACTGATCCATTAAGGCATCTATTTCCCAGACAAGCTTGGTAAGAGTTCCACAGTATTAAATGTGTCCAACCCCAGGTAGAGAAACAAAAAGAAAGATGATGCCAGGAACCTGAAAGATCTAAATAAAACATGAGGCTGCAGTGTGAGTGCAACCCAGACAGCAACCGAGTGCTGGGCTGCAGCAAGAGCAGTGTGGGCAGCAGGGCAAGGGAGGGGATTCTGCCCCTTTGCTCTGCTCTCCTCAGACCCCACCTGCAGTCCTGTGTGCAGTTCTGGAGCCCCCAGCACAGGAAGGACATGGAAGTGTTGGAGTGGGTCCAGAGGAGGCCATGAAGATGCTGAGAGGGCTGCAGCAGCTCTGCTGAGAGGACAGGCTGAGAGAGTTGGGGCTCTGCAGCCTGCAGAAGAGAAGGCTTCCAGACCACCTTAGAGTAGCCTTCCAGTATCTGAAGGGGCCTACAGGAAGGCTGGGGAGGGACTATTGACAAGGTCTTGCAATGACAGGACAAGGGGCAATGGGTTTGAACTGCCAGAGGGGAGATTTAGACTGGATGTTAGGAGGAAGTTGTTTGCAGTGAGGGTGGTGAGACACTGGCACAGGTTGCCCAGGGAGGTTGTGGCTGCTCCCTCCCTGGAGGTGTTGAAGGCCAGGTTGGATGAGGCCTTGAGCGAGCTGTACTAGTGGGAGGTGTCCCTGCCTATGGCAGGGGGTTGGAACTAGATGATCCTTGAGGTCCCTTCCAACCTTACCATTCTGTGAGTCTATGTCTCATCTGATCACATAACTTATCACTTGTCCTGAGAAAGGAAAATGGTATGAGGCAGCCAGGACACCTTACGTACGTACCAATAGACATTGTTTTTGCAAATTCAAGATATTCTCATAGATCTCTTAAAGATATATCTGCCAGATTCTCCTATGCTTTTCAATCAGCCTTTTAAAGATATTTCATTAGAAGTACAATGGCAAAATTATGAAGAGAGACAATGCCTATAACTTCTCAAGAATTACAGCCCTGCAAGTATTTATTGTCTGTATTGCTAATCCTTTAATCCTAATTTAAAATTGAGTTAGTATCTTAAAAACACTTTTAAAACTAATTGTAGGTGCATGAATGTGTCTCTTTTACATGATTTCAAACATTCCAGACAAACTCCTTTTCCTAATCTTGGCACAATGTAACCTGCTTGTCCTCACCACTGTCTTCAGTTCCAGTCAGCAAAGTGAAAGCCCTGTCAGGGATGCAAGCACAGCCAAGTCTCCCCTACACAAGTGCAAAGAGCTGCACATTTCTGACCCTAAAATTCACCCCTGCCAGAGCTTTCACAATCCTATTTATGTGATCTAGATTTCCAAGGGGAAGTGAGCACGATGCAAAATGTTCAGTTTCATAAATTTGCTTTTACCTTAAACGGCTTTGTCAGAAGCAAGAAAAATGTCTTTTGTATTCAGAGACACACTGAAGCATTTGAGCTTTTGTTCAAAAAAAAAAAAGGCTCTTGAGAAAGTGTGTCCATAATTCCCAGTCTCCATTAGCAAAGGACTTTGAAGAAAAAAACAAAACAACAAAACAATCTTATAGGAAGAGAGATCCAGGACAATGTCTCAAGTATAACCAGCCCCCTGTTAACAGAGCTGACTCAAGTGGCAAAATTAGATCTTTAAAGTTCTGGAGGATGAGGCACCTCAAACTGTGAAAAACAAGAATTAGCAGGAATCGTCTTCACAGCCTGAACAACAAGGTCATATCCTGGGTAGATAAGAAGTGTACCAGACAGAAATACACTAGGCTTATGACACACCTGAGAGATGGATAAATAGCTCCCCAGTGCTCTCTGTATCTTTTGCCCTCGTGATTTGTCTGTGTAGTGGAAGGGGTAGTTAATTACTGCGAGATGATGTTTTAAAAATATTAATATAGTTTATTAATATTAAATATTCGGAACTGGCATCACCCCCTNCAGTTAGCCAAGCCTGACCATATCAGGTGAAGCCACAGGCTTGCTTTACCCTTTTTAGGGCAGCACACAGCCTTGCACAAGGCAACCCTGTGTACCTTGTTTACCGCAGGGTCTGGGCAGGCCACAGACCCCAGACTTAGTGGCTCCAGGCTCTTTGTCTTCTTTCCTGCGGTTGCCTTCCCCAAAACAGAAGGAGGGAGAGCAGAAAAAACATGTCTGGGCAAGCCAGGACATGTCTAAGCCTATTTTGGCTTGCTTAGGCCTACCACCACACTCTTTAACCAATGTCAAATGTTAAAATCAATGATGGTGTTATCAGAAGAGCTAATCTTGCCTTCAGGCCTTAATTTGATTTCTTTCTTTCTTTCTTTCTTTTTATCTCCCTTATGTTTTTTCTCTATGCACACAGTGCAATGCTGCTCCCTCCATTCAAAAATACTCTTTCTGTAGTCTGGGGGCAAAGCTTTTAGAACTTATAAACTAAGAACAAAAAGCTGAAGCTACTGTAAAAGTAAGACAAAAAAGAAGAGTATCCTGTGTGAAAATGTTTTTGACAGTAATTGCATTTTTATTTCTGTTCCATCTCTAAGGATCCCAGGGTTCTTCTGCTTTTGATAAACAAGGAGGAGTCACAACTATTGCTATCTGACATGCGGCAAGCGTATTTTCATCATCCGATTGCAGCAGGTATTGGTAAATCTTGAATTTGAGCACAGGAAGGTAAGCAAAGCATTGAAAATATTCTGTTTGCCATTGTTCAAAGAGGCACAAAGAGATAAAGGGCTGTAAGTCCAGAGAATGTGTTGAGTTTGAGTATGATCAAATAGGAAATCAATATGTCAAAGCTGCTGGTCTGGAAGTCAGATTTAGATGAAGAATAAAATAAGGCACAGATCTGAGTAGATTACTCATTGACCAATACACATAAACACCTGAATCCTGAGACCATCAATCACAAGAGTGCATTTTCAGATCTTTACTCTGCTCTCCTCAGACCCCATCTGGAGTCCTGTGTGCAGTTCTGGAGCCCCCAGCACAGGAAGGACATGGAAGCGTTGGAGTGGGTCCAGAGGAGGCCACGAAGATGCTGAGAGGGCTGCAGCAGCTCTGCTGTGAGGACAGGCTGAGAGAGTTGGGGCTCTGCAGCCTGGAGAAGAGAAGGCTTCCAGGAGACCTTGGAGTGGCCTTCCAGGATCTGAAGGGGGCTCCAGGAAGGCTGGGGAGGGACTATTGACAAGGTCTTGTAATGCCAGGACAAGGGGCAATGGGTTTGAACTGGCAGAGGGGAGACTGAAACTGGATGTTAGGAGGAAGTTGTTTGCAGTGAGGGTGGTGAGACACTGGCACAGGTTGCCCAGGGAGGTTGTGGCTGCTCCCTCCCTGGAGGTGTTCAAGGCCAGGTTGGAGGAGGCCTTGAGTGAGCTGTACTAGTGGGAGGTGTCCCTGCCTATGGCAGGGGGTTGGAACTAGATGATCCTTGAGGTCCCTTCCAACCTTACCATTCTATGATTCTATGATTTATTGGCATACTGAGGATTGCTTCTCCTTCATGTTTGTGTTTCATCAAAAGATGGTTTAAGTGGATATCACTCACAGAATATAATTTAACAATAGAAGGATCTCTTTCTTCCCTTTGCAAAGGTTTGATGACAAGTTAAGTACTTGAAATTCTCTCAAAACAAAACAAAACAAAACAAAACAAAAAAAAAAACCAAAACAAAACAGAAGCTGTTTGCAGCTTTTGATTAATCTTTGTCTGCATGACTATACAATCCCAACCACAAAATGCTAAGTTTTTTTTCTTATTACTAACCTTCTTTTGTCTATTCCCTGCACTTTTTCCCATGGCAGTACAATGGACCCAAATCTCTCTACTCAAAACCTTCAGTGATGTTTGACTGGCTGCCACTCTGATGTGACATGGTTGCACTAACCTCCTTGATTCTTTGGTCCTATTTATACTAAAAATGTGTAGCACCAAGACAATCAACTCTCCAGACTGGTTTTTGGTGGCTACATGGTAGATTCAGGATTCATTCACTTTCTTGGTGATACTGGGCAAGGTTATCTTCTTCCTGAAGAGAATGGAAGGAGATTACAAATATTAACATAAAACTGTGGAACATTACAGCCACTCTGTGGCCTGGATCATTCTTCATGCATATTAACTTTAAGTAGAAGGTTGGACTCAATGATTTTGGACATCTCTTCCAAACAAAACAAATCTATGATTCTATGATTCATATGACAGATTTGCTGGCTTTTGGTTTTTTAGATGGTTTTGGAGTCTTTGTCAATGACAGCAATTCACAAGTGGCAATTTATTGAGGGGCCTTGAGAAATTCCTGTTTCAAATCAATAAGCTAGGCTAACATTGACCTTCTTACTCAAGAAAGGTTTTTTTTCCCTAAAAACTCAAAACCGACCTATCAGGCATGGCTATAGATCATAGAANCACAGGACTGCAGCTGGGGTCTGAGGAGAGCAGAGCAAAGGGGCACAATCCCCTCCCTTGCCCTGCTGCCCACACTGCTCTTGCTGCAGCCCAGCACACAGTTGCTGTCTGGGCTGCACTCACACTGCAGCCTCATGTTGAGCTTTTCATCAACCCAGACCCCCAGGGCCTTTTCCTCAGAGCTGCTCTCAGCCATTCCCCACCCAGCCTGTATTTGTATTTGTGCTTGGGATTGTAAAGATGGAAACATTAACTCCACTCCTTCAGTGCAAGAAGGTGATAAGAGATCATGATTGTGCTCTGTAAGAAGGTATAAGATGCAGAGTGGTTTGGTTGTGTACTGTTAGTTTATTGATAACTTGAGTCTTGGAAGGACTTTGTACAACCCTAAGTGGGGCCTCCAAGCTGTGTGCACAGGGCAAAAGAGACTTGGAAACGTGATCTACTAAGAATAATAGGCTAGCATGGAAGTTGCCTTAAGTATTCAACAGGAAAATTTAATTAAGGTCTTAAATCCTTGCATGTGATGACACTGCAGTATTTAAGACATCTGAGTTTATGCTAAGGGTAAGCATGCAAGATCTCTGAAAATAGATCCTCAGGCAATTGTAATTCAAAATTTTTGTGGATTTAGTCCATGACAGAAAATAGAAGCTACTTTGGAAGTTCTTGACACAGCAGGTCAGATCTGCCTCTGGCTCTGTACTCTGTTCCCTCATCATCACCACGAAGATGCTCAGAGGGCTGCAGCAGCTCTGCTATGAGGAGAGGCTGAGAGAGTTGGGGCTCTGCAGCCTGGAGAAGAGAAGGCTTCCAGGAGACCTTAGAGTAGCCTTCCAGGATCTGAAGGGGGC
>WBNM01002063.1:17991-56736 GCA_013399055.1 Ramphastos sulfuratus | reverse complement strand
GATCTTAAAGATATCTTCTCCAGGCTGAGCAGAGCCAATGCCTTGAGGTCCAGAGAAGTAAGTAATATAAAAATGATCACTTGTTGGATTGGGATAATTTGGAAAGGAAAAAGGATGCTAGAAACTCTCAATTCCAGTCCCAAATCAGCCACTGTTTTCCAATTGCCTTGAGCAAGTCACTTGATCTTCCCATAATCCCATCTTCAAAACAGAAATGAGTTATTCCTTTACCTGGCAGGGAAGCTGAGAGCATAAACCCATTAAAGAATGCAAGGAGTTCAGATCCTATGATGATAAGCAATTACTTAATACATCTGCAGTGCCTGGGAGCATATGTCAGTTGTTTCCAGCTACAGACAGAACTGCTTGGTCTGATGAGCACGTGAGAGATTTGCTCAATAACAACCACAAAACGGCAAAGTGACAACGAAAACAAAAAACCACCACCAAGAAACTGCAAAGTTGGCTCTGGAGAGATGAATGAACTCTCATCTAACTGAACATTTCTTCCTGCTATGAACATGTGCTCTCTCAGAGACAGAAACCAGATATCTCCTGCAGAAGTTGTGCAACTAATCTGGGTTTACAGAAAAGGAAACATCTACCCATGACGCTGAAGGAAACACTGTGATGCTGAGTGCTACGGTTTTATAACAGAAGCAGCAGCCATACAGAGTTACAAAACAACCCAGTGGGACAGCTTTATTGATGATTCACAAAATCAAACATCATTCACCTAATTCACTCCAGCAGTTGCAGTATGACATTTTTCCTTGCTAGGTTTGACTGATTTTTCCAAGGTAAACAATATTGGCTTTTAACTCAGGGTGGGGAGAACTCATGCTTTACAGCTGCCATTTCGTAAGAGCAAATGCATCACAGCCAGGACAATTCCTTGCAGTTTTATAATGTTCAATCTTCAAAGCACTGTTCAGGCATTTAATTAAAGTCTATTAAAGCCTCACAGCAGTCCTGGCTCCCAGTCTGGTTTAGGTCACACCTCCTTATTAATATTTCACATAACCCCCCCACCACTACCTCCGAATGAAGCTTATTCAGAACTTCCACGTCTTGTAGTAGTCTCCTAAGGACCATAACCCTTTAGTTAAGTGGGATTTATTAATATTCCTGAAGGCAGGAACTGCTGACAAATTAACTGCCAGTGTGCTTCCATAATCTCACCAGAACATACACCATTTTTATCAAGCCAGACTTTCAGTGGTATAAAAGCGATTTTGATTTCCCACTAAACACACTCAATCGTCAGCTAGAGCATTATATACAGATAGTCACAGCAGCAGTTTTCTCCATGTGAGTCAACTGCTGAGCTACAGGAGGCAGGAGTGAGAAAACCTGGGGAAAGGGATAACATCTTTGATATTGTCAACTCCCAAGATGTACTGCAGGTAGCGTTCAAAGCCCATCCCGAAGCCTCCATGAGGAACGGAGCCGTATTTTCGCAGGTCTAGATACCTGGAATTTAAACAGACAGTTACATTTGCAGCAGGGTTATGCTGAGGTAATTGCAGAGCTTTTTATCTAGGGTTTTGCTTTCCATCTTAATTGCTTCCCTTTGACCCTAACCACTAGTGGATTTCTGCCAACACAGCTGATGTTGGTCAGGGGTGTAAAGAGGTGCGGTTCCCTGACAGGCACGATTGTAACAGCAGAAACCCCAAGCGCAAACACATTTTAAACTAGCACAGCTATGCTCTACCAATATAGAATCATAGAATGGTAAGGTTGGAAGGGACCTCAAGGATCATCTAGTTCCAGCCCCCTGCCATAGGCAGGGACACCTCCCACTAGGACAGGTCACTCAAGGCCTCATCCAACCTGGCCTTCAACACCTCCAGGGAGGTGCCCAGGGAGCAGCCACAACCTCCCTGGGCAACCTGTGCCAGTGTCTCACCACCCTCACTGCAAACAGCTTCCTCCTAACATTCAGTCCTCTCTGCCAGTTTAAACCCATTGCCCCTTGTCCTGTCATTGCAAGACCTTGTCAATAATCCCTCCCCAGCCTTCCTGTAGGCCCCCTTCAGATACTGGAAGGCTACTATAAGATCTCCTGGAAGCCTTCTCTTCTCCAGGCTGCAGAGCCTCAACTCTCTCAGCCTGTCCTCATAGCACAGTTGCTGCAGCCCTCTGATCATCTTCGTGGCCTCCTCTGGACCTGCTCCAACAGTTCAATATCCTTCCTGTGCTGGGGGCTCTAGAACTGCACACAGGACTCCAGATGGGGTACTCCATGTGCTATAGCCTGATTTGTTTAGGAGCAAAAAAGTCATCTGGGTATGAAGATCAGACTGAACATCAGAGCTCTGCTCCTACTGAGAGCATTTTTGTAAGTTTCAGTATCTAAAACATTCCTAGCTAGGCTCCTGCAGAACCACAACACATCTTCAGAGAATCACAGAATGGTTTGGGTTGGAAGGGACTTTAAAGATCACCTAGGTCCAATCCCCTGATATAGGTTGCTCAAGGCCATGTCCATCCTGGCTTTGAACACTTGCAGGGAGGGGGCATCCACAGCTCTCTGGGCAACCCATTCCAGTGTCTCACCAATTCTGATCTTTTCACTGTCAGAGATGCCATTGCCTGGTTGGGTTTATTCACTCCTTGTCTTGCTGGTGCTGAAATCTGTCATTCAATAAATCCTTTCAGTTCCTGTCTTCTTTTCAGTGGTGATATTTCATTTCCAGCATTTTCTTCAGTAGCCTAAACAGGTCTTCCTGTCTGATGAATATTCCTTCAGCTTTAATTTACTTTTTAAGGCAATTATGATGGCTTTTGGTTACCTTTTCCCAAATCACTCTAACACACTGATTCATTCGCTTCCACAAGAAGTCAGCAAAAAATCTTGGACATACCTTCTCTAAAAATGGGATCTGGAAAAAGACATTTCATTTGGATACCATTTGATGGAGAACACCTTCTGTTGTGCATAGAAAACAGAGCAAATGTTTGGAAGCAGATATTCCAAACACATGGATGTGTACAACAAGATTATGATGGTTCTTTAGAGCTCTCGAGTTTCCAGCTGGACTGTGGCTGATGTGATACACAGGAACTATATTTGCAGCTATAAATTGTCACCAACAGTTTTATTTTAATGGGACTGCAAAACATCTCAGTGTTTCTATTGATTTATGGGGCCACTTCAGAGCTTGCTGAGGCCACAAAAGTTACTCTTCTTTGTATGAAAGCCCTAGTGAGAGATTGAGTGACCTGAGATAGATTACATGCCTCTCATCTTTGTGCATGAATACTTCATCACCCCAGTTTTAAAAAGAAGCAAATGCACTTAAATATAATAAATATTTATATATTAAAATACATTTTATTACCATAGGCAGTGAAATGGAGGGAAAAAAGCCCTGTCAAAGAAAATGAACATTGGACTGATTCCCAGATTTTAATTACTGTTAATCAACTGCAAGGAAAAAGTGGATTTTCAGTGTGTGTATATATATACACATATATGTATATATAAACATACATTTTTAATATGTAAAATATAAATCACATAAGTGTATTTACTTTACATATANAGCCCTCCTGACATAGGCAGGAATGCCTCTCAACCAGACTTGCTTGCCCAAGGTCTCATCCAATCTGTCCTTAAGCACCTCCAGGGAGGAGACATTCACAGCCTCTCAGCAACCTATTCCAGAGTCTCACCTCCCTCCTACTGAAGAACTTAGTCCTAAGATCCAATCTAAACTCACTCTCCCTCAGCTCAAAATCATTCTCCCTTGCCCTGTCCCTAGATCATAGAATCATAGAATGGTAAGGGTGGAAGGGACCTCAAGGATCATCTGGTTCCAACCCCCTAATGATACCCTTATGAAAAGTCTCTCTCCAGCCTTCCTGTAGGAAACTTTAGGGTATTGGAAGGCAGCTCTAGGTCCCTCCAGAATCTTCTATTCTCCAGGCTGAACAACCACAGCTCCCTCAGCCTATCCTTATAGCAGAGGTGCAGCAACCCTTGGATCATCCTTATGGCCCTCCTCTGGATTCACTCCAACAGTTCCACATCCTTCTTATGATGGGGACACCAGAACTGGATGGAGTATTTGAAGTGTTGAAGAGCAGAGTAAAGGGGAAGAAATAAGTGTACTTGATTGAACTTCCACATGCTTCATAACTATGTTGTCGTGAAGACTACATTTAATGGAGTGAAGCCAAAGTTGATCACCACTGAGGCAGTCACCACTGATCATCTTCATTTGTAAACAAAAAATACCCTCCAACAAACTCTACACCTGCAAAAGATTGCCCTGGCAGATTCAGTTTGACAGTATGCCTTTCACACCATGAAATGCTGCAACTATCTGAAAGGAGGTTGTGATGAGGCCAGGGTTGGTCTCTTCTTCCAAGCAACTAGCAGTAAGAGGGAAAGGGCTTAAGTTTTGCCAGAGGAGGTCTAGATTGCATATTTTTTACTGAAAGAATGGTCAGGCATTTGAACAGGCTGCCCAGGGAGGTGGTGGAGGTGTTCAAGAAGTGTGTAGATGTAGTGCTTCAGGATATGTTTTACTGGTCATGGTAGCTGGGTTATGGTAGGACTCAATGATCTTAAAGGACTTTTCCCAACCTTGATGATTCTATTATTCTATCAATATTATTTTTCCTTGCAGTTCATTGAGAGTAGTTAAAATTTGGGAAGCTGATATTACACCAAATACAGTATTTAGGGGTTTTCCCCCCAACTCCTCCACTACCCATGTGGAAAATCAGAACTTCTTAGAATCCTAGGACCTACCTCTTGCTACTAGCACTGACACACAAGGTGCAGTTATGACTACACTGCAGACCCAAGAGTGGGACATAAGTCTTCTGAACCTTGGGACTTGCGGTGCTGAGTGTTTGCTTGGCTTGCCAAGGCTCAGCTGTATCCACCCAACACCTTGTGACAAAGACATGAACACAGAGGCTGGGCAGCAGCATGGTGGTCTTCATCTCTATCCACTTCATACAGATTGTATTAACAAGAACTTGAGTTTCCACTAACACACTGGGAACTGCCCCCAGAAGCAGCTTTTGGAAAGTTTGCCAAGGAAATTGATGGGCAGAGCTGATACTGAGGGTGGCAACTTGTGAAATAAGAAAGACCTCCTAAATGGGGTTAAAACTGGCAGAGTGGAGATTTAGACTGGATGTTAGGAGGAAGTTCTTTACAGTGTGGGTGGTGAGACACTGGCACAGGTTGCCCAGGGAGGTTGTGGCTGCTCCCTCCCTGGAGGGGTTTCAGGCCAGGTTGGATGAGGCCTTGAGTGACCTGTTCTAGTGGGAGGTGGCCCTGCCTATGGCAGGGAGTTGGAACTGGATGATCTTTGAGGTCCCTTTCAACCTTACCATTCTATGATTCTATGATAAATGTGAAGGGTATGGGTGCTGGGCATGGCAGATCTATTTGTATCAGCTCAGTAGTTCTCAGCAGAACTGGCAAATCAGCTGGTGACAGTTCTAGCTGCAACTAGTAACATAAATAACAGCACAAGCACTTCTGATGACGTCTCTAAGCATCTCTCAGTCTGTGCAAAGACAGCTGAGACAAGCCTAGCATCTTTTCTCCCCTTTTGCTGGCAACAGTCACAAATCATTGTAAGAAGATGAAATAACTCAGCTTCTTCCAGATGAACAGTAACAATAAATTCTACCCTTGCTTATCCAGGGCTTTCATCTGCAGATCTCAAAGCACTTTGAGAGGCCATTTTGGCAAAAGGAGTGAAACAAACCCCATTACAGTTAATGGAAAAAGTCCATTGAAGGAAACGTGCTGAGGATCAAGACTGTGAATCCTTTCTGAAGATTGTGCTCAAAAGCAGCAAAGAAATTGAGAATTTTTCCATTCTTCCAAAATGAAAGAAAAAGCAACTGCCTGCAGATGAAGAGAAAATTCCCTTTAGGCTGGAAAACACTCCCTGAGGGTTTTCTTCTTTCAATAATCACCAGACATTGGATGTTTCTCACCTCAAAAAGAGTCAAGAACTGGTCTGGCTATTTCTCCTCGTAGCTCATATTGAAGAGGAGAGCTAAACACTCCATTGCCAACTGGGGGACCATGAAACATTATTCCATGTAGGAAATAAGTTTCTGTGACCCCATCAAGCCCCCAAGTTCACGTTCTTGGACCTGAAGGACTGTCAAATTTTCAGCAATTTGAAAGTATGCACTACAACAACATCTCCCAGCAATGAATTCCAGGACATTGTTATGCGCCAAGTTAGAAGAGCATTTCCTTTCATCCCTTTAAAAATGTATACCCTTTTATAACCATCACCATCTCCTGCATTGCACAGCAAGGCACTAGGAAGATCAGTGCTCTCTTAATGACCATTCATAAGCAGAGTGTATTCTTCTCAGTCTCCTTTCAAAACAAATACAATCTTGATCTTTCCTGTAACCCTCCTTGTTCTACTGAAGCCTCTGCAGCTAGTTTGAGAAAAGTAAGGCTGAAAGAACAAAGATACTGCAGTCCACACAGCTGGATAGTCTACTACAATGAAAGAAAAAATAGGGAAAAAATATGGGTAATGAAAAACTACTAATGAAATGACATCTGAAAGACCCTTTTGTTGAAGGTTTCAGGAAATAAACATGTGAAGCATTACCAAGTTCTGATTCTTGGTCAAACACTGTCTTTGGTTTCAGGCAGCTTCTGCTTTACTACAGTTTTTTGGGAATCCACACAAAAAAGCATTCAGGGAGGTCAATCTAATACACTCTCATTGACATGAGTGGGGTTTGGGTATGTTTTGACACATGCCTGCCTCTGTGCAGCCCAGCACAAGGCTCTGGTTTCTCCCCAGATCACGACCAACAGGACCAGGCACCTGCTTCCTATTTTGGTTGGCCTCTGAAGGAAGTTAAAGGATGATATCACAGAATGTTAGGGGCTGGAAGGGACCTCAAAAGTTCATCCAGTCCAATCCCTCTGCAGAGCAGGATCACCTAGACCAGATCACACAGGTACGCATCCAGGCAGGTCTCGAATATCTCCAGAGAGGGAGACTCCACAACCCCCCTGGGCAGCCTGCTCCAGTCTTCTGTCACCCCCACACAGAAAAAAACTCTTTCTTATGTTTCCATAGAACTTCCTATGTCTTAACTTCCACCCACTGCCCCTTGTCCTGGCACTGGGCACCACCAAGCAGAGCCTGGCTCCATTCTCTTGGCAATCACCCTTTATATCTTTATAAACATGAATGAGGTCACCTCTGAGTCTCCTCCTCTCCAAGCTAAAGAGCCCCAGATCCCTCTGTGTCTCCTCATAAGGAAGATGAATGTTGTCAATGGCCATGGACTGCAAGTGTCTTACCAGTGCTGCTTTCCTCAAGTCCTACTCCTCCCTTCTATCTTACCACACAAAGACACAACAGAACACTTCAGCATTTATGCTTCAAAGAATATTAGAAATCAAAGAGCCCAACACAGCTCAATCTTCTCCACCTAGAGCAGGATGAATGCCAAGAGAAAACAGAAATATCCATTCTAAAACAGCAGATAAGATCTGCTTTGCCACTGTGTACTGTCAGCAGTGTTACACCAGAAGACCAGAAAGGTACCTGGACTGTAGAGGTTTCAGCATGAGGTCCTGTTCTCCATCAACGCACATGTTGATCATCAGTGAGGAAATGGGTGGCTTACATGTAGAAAGACTGAGCTAACAGTGCTGGGGACACATTCATTACAAAGTACTTCTGTTATTGCTTGTGCTATGTGGGCACCTATAGGCTGCAAACAGGACCAAGGGTCCTGTTTACAAGGGAGTGGACTCTTCAGCCACAGAGAAAGCAAGTGACTTTCCAGAGTCACTCAGCTTTCCCATCTAGCTTCCACAGACCTCTCTCCCTTCAGCCAACATCATCATTTCTAGCACTGAACACTGAACTCTTTTGTATCTACAGTTCAAAGGAAGGAGTGTGAAAATAAGATAAAATAACTCTGCAAATCAAGCCAAATACTTCTCCAACTCATACTCTCAACAGAAACAAACTGGCACAACAGGAAAGATCCAGTGACACAAGGAAGATTCAGAGGACTTTACCCATTTTTTCTGAAAAGCTTTCCAGAAGGTAGGAAAAAGGGTAGAAGCACAACAGTATTTCACATCATCAGTTGCCTCTTTGCACAGTGATTCTCCTGCAAAGAAGGCAGTCCTTAAGCTGTCCTGGAAGGAGTCATCCCCCACAACATCTTCATGCTTAGTGTGAGCAGAAAACAGGTAAAAATAGAGATACAGCAATAAGTAAGGGATTTGAAACAGGACCACATCTCCTACAGCTGCCCATTCTGAAGTCAGCAAGTATTATATCTAAAAAGGAATGACTCAACTGTTCTTCAGGGAGTGTGTGAGCCAGCTTTGGAGACTAAATTCAATCACTAAATTGGAGGAGACTAATTTCAGTCTCTCCTTCCACCTCCACTAAAAAGATGGATGCTGGCAAGCCACCTTCCTGTTTTCTGGCAGATTCTGGACTGTAGTCCAGAATCCTCCAGGGTTACTCCTATCCTGCACCTTCCTAGGATACCAGACCCTGCTAACAGCAAGGGTTAACAAGTTTTAATCTTCTCTGGGAAGTCAATCATCTGTGATGGATTGGAGGGAAGAGAGGAGAAGGAATTTCCAAAAGATCATCACAGGAGGAAAGAACTTCCTCAATCTGATTGCTTCATATTACATGAAAATGCAAATGGCTGGCAAGCTATGTCTTAAGTTTCTCTCTTGTGGGAAGCATGAGGCAGAGTTGAGCTCTCTTAGTAGTGCTGGAAGGCTCTATCACTGAACACCAGACCTCCTTAGGCTACATCTCAACATCTTCCCTCTAGTGTCAGGTGTTAGGATGAGAGGAAATGGCCTGAAATTGCACCTCGGGAGGTTTGGGTTGGATGTCAAGAAAAATTTCTTCATGAAAGTGTGGTCAGGCATTGGAACAGGCTGCCCATGGAGGTGGTGGAGTCACCATCCCTGGAGGTGTTCAAGAAATGTGTGGACTTGGCACTTCTGGACATGGTTTGATGGCCACGGTGATGTTAGGTTGATGATTAGACTCAATGATCTTAGAGGTCTTTTCCAACCAAATCAATTCTATGACCTAACCACATTACTGATCATCCTTGGTGAGGATAATCCTTCCCTCAGATAAAATGATATGGTGTAGTCTGGGCCATAAATGCAAACAATAAAGGAAGACATTTAATTTACTTCACTTTCAAATGGATGATATAAAGATCTGCCATGCACTGGGCTGTTCCTGTTTTCTCACTGTGGGAAGAGGAGAGTGAAGAATCCTACACTTAACCCTGCTGTTTTTTCAAGGCAGCTTCCTTAATGCTGCAGAGTATTTGAATACACTCTTCTGAATTTAAAATTTTCTGCTCTATTAGCCTTGCAGGAGCTATGACAGAGCACATGCCAAGAAACACTTGTCAAGAGGAACACTAAAATCTTTCTGTCATTTTAATAGGTTAAACCACTAATTCAAAAGGTTGATCTGTCTCCTTCACAGGACACTTCTAATTGCTTCAATCACTTTGTTAGGGAAGACTTTTCAATCCAATTGCCCTGGGAGTTGTTCATAGAGCTGCTAAAGGTCACAAATGGTTTGTGGTTCTGTAACTTGTTTATCTCATACAATGGTGGTCAGAATCTATTCTGATCTCGTTGAGGATGCCCCTGTTTACTGCAGAGGGGGTTGGAATAGAAGACCCTTGGAGGTCCTGTTCAACCCAGACCATTCTATGATTCAGCTTCAAACACAGTCTAATGATTTCATACAAAAAAATCACTATGGGTTGTATATTCATCTACTTCATGCAATCCTGAAGAAGGAACTTCTGCTGCAAGGGGATAAATTGGGAAGACAAACTAAAGAGCATTAAACTTTGCTTAAATGAACTGGTTGTTCCATTTAGACTGGCAGTGATGGTAGGGCAACTGGGCCAAGAAATGTTCCCTCAAGAGCATCATCAGAAAAATGAGGTAGTTATCTAAAAGAGTCTCTAAAGAAGAAACAGAACTTGCAAGCCAAGATAGTGTCTTACCATTGGTAGGCATCTGCAATTCCTAACCTGTGGAACAAAAAGAAAACCCCTTGTTAGGGAACAGAGGAGATCTGCACAGGCAGCACTTGCCTGGAAGAGAACACTACACCAAAATGGATAGTCTGATGACCAAATTCAGTCAAAAAAGGAAAGGCAAGAAATTAGGGAAGCCTTGATCTAGTAATTGGTAGACAAACTTGAACAGATTCCCAACATGCTTCTTAAAATGCAAAGTTTGTTTTGTCAGCACAGAAGATTGAGCTCAGCTTCATGCAAAGACTTGTGCATATTCTTAACTTCTAAGTGTATCAATAAACTCTATCTACTCGTGAATGTTTGGAGAGGACAGGCCTGAAAATTACATTTCCAATATTAAATTTACAATTAAATTTCTAGTGCAGCCAACCTCATTGATGAGTGAGTCAAAATCTCTTCACGTATGGCTGCATGGCTCCCTTTCTGTAGTGTAAAAATCTACTGAATTCCTGAAGCTTTATTAATGTATTTTAACTTCTGTAAAACTACTAAAGATGTCTTTTTCTAATTGCCACTAATGCACCCTCCCTTCTTTTTCTGCCCTGGGAGAACCAGAGGAAGTTGTGGGGTTCTTTTTCATTTCTCTGAACATGAACAGAAAACTCTTTAGCAAAGAGAGGCCACTTCTCTCTTCTTCAGTGCACTACAGCTCTCCCTGACTGGGACTTTGAGAGCTACTGTATGAAGTGTGTATGAGGAGACAAGAATACTGGTTTTTATTTTACTTAGTTATGCTGGGGGTTGCAGGAAGTAGAATTAAAAAGCCTTAAGAAAGTGTTTGGGCTTAGTAGATCAGCTCCTGAGTACTCAAAACTGAGAACAACATGTGAAAAGGGGTGTTACTTTTCCAGGTCATCTCCAATGGAGAGCTGTACTTTAAGGTCACTCAAGACACATCCCATCTGTAGCTTGAAATACTCTCTCTGACTTTCCTGACGTGCAAGAAAAGTCTGGCTTCGACCTCTACATAGGTCCCTCCTCCAGCCCCACACATTTATGGCTGTGGAATCCAGATCTCACTGGCAAAAATTTCAAGTGAAAAGTGCAGCTGACAACACTGTGTTTTGCTTCAGCTGAAGCAAGCCTGCCTTGGGAGAGCTCACAGGGAGAGTAACAGGAAACACAGGGAATAGTATCATTCTACACCAAACTGAGAACCAGCATTCTGGTGATTTTAATTGCCCTGTGCCTTTTGGATTCATTGAAATGGATTTTGCTCTTCTACACTGACTAGATACATTTATGTGAGCATGTGGCTGATTTAAGCAACAAAGTCATCCCCAGCCTCAAATGTTGTTAGTCTGGGATTAACTCTTCTCCAAAATTGCTTTGCACAAGAGTATGACAGGCCCAAATGAGCTTGTCTGAGTTATGAAAGGCTCTTTTGAACAGTCAGAGAAGATCCAGGGAGTAATTGTCTATGGAGAATTACCCCATCAATAATGTCAATTATTGTTAACTAAACAGCAGCTTCAGTACTCCCAACACTGAATGTAGCCTAAAATTACTCCAAGTCACATGATCCAGAAAAAAACAACAGGGAAAGAGCCACGTGACTCAGTACAGGTCCCAAGCACTTCCAGTGAAGCTTCCCACCAAGCTGTCAGCAAGGAACCGTATTCTCTTAAATGATGCCACTGAGGCCAGCTGCATCACAGCCAGCAAAGCGTTCAACCAAAGCTGCAGTTCCTCAGTTACACAATGCAATGACAAATACATCTCTACGTGACAACTTCCACCTTCACAATACAGGCCCAGCCACAAAAGCTGCGAGAAAAAGGCTCAAGGATGAAGTGCCTCACATAAGACTCTGTTCCAGACAGTTCCAGCAGAGCTGAGGCTTTCTGCTGCTCTGGTCTTCTAACACAAAATAACTTCTTCTCTGATGAGCTAAAACAGAAAGGCAGTTCCCAGAACTAGAGCAGAAACACAAGAACTTCTTCACTAGCTCACAACCATCTACTTGGATAGACAGAGATCTCAAAAACACAAACAGGCTTTTTAAAAACAGCATTAGTTGCCCTTCCACTCCTCTGTCTTGCCAACTGAAACACTCCCCTGGTACGTGTGGGTTTTGCCTACCTCTGTAAGCGTGACTCGAGGAAGGGCAGGCGCTCCTCTCTCAAGCTGCCTCCACACAACTCCCCTACTCCTGGTACGAGGAGATCAACAGCTGCAACCTTCAAAGAAAGAAACCTAACATAAGTCATCCCATGCAGCCATACAGTCTATGGCAGAAGTGCAGGTGGCACTGATGGTTATTTGTAAACAGATACTCTAATCACAGAATCATAGAGTGGTAAGGTTGGAAGGGAACTCAAGGATCAGCTAGTTCCAACCCCCTGCCATAGGCAGGGACACCTCCCACTAGCACAGGTCACTCAAGGCCTCCTCCAACCTGGCCTTGAACACCTCCAGGGAGGGAGCAGCCACAACCTCCCTGGGCAACCTGTGCCAGTGTCTCACCACCCTCACTGCAAACAACTTCCTCCTAACATCCACTTTCAATCTCCCCTCTGCCACTTCAAACCCATTGCCCCTTGTCCTGGCATTGCAAGACCTTGTCAATAGTCCCTCCCCAGCCTTCCTGTAGCCCCCTTCAGATCCTGGAAGGCTACTCTAAGGTCTCCTGGAAGCCTTCTCTTCTCCAGGCTGCAGAGCCCCAACTCTCTCAGCCTGTCCTCACAGCAGAGCTGCTGCAGCCCTCTCAGCATCTTGGTGGCCTCCTCTGCACTGGCTCCAACACTTCCATGTCCTTCCTGTGCTGGGGGCTCCAGAACTGCACACAGGACTGCAGGTGGGGTCTGAGGAGAGCAGAGCAAAGGGGCAGAATCCCCTCCCTTGCCCTGCTGCCCACACTGCTCTTGCTGCAGCCCAGCACACAGTTGCTGTCTGGGCTGCACTCACACTGCAGCCTCATCTTGAGCTTTTCATCACCCCAGACCCCCAGGGCCTGTTCCTCAGGGCTGCTCTCAGCCATTCCCCACCCAGCCTGGAGTTGTGTTTGGGATTGTGCCTACCCAGGTGCAGGACCTTACACTTGGCCTTGTTGAATTTCATGAGGTTGGCTTGGGCCCGCCTCTCCAGCCTGTCCAGGTCCCTCTGGATTCCATCCCTGCCCTCTAGCAAGTTGACTGTGCCACACAGCTTGGTGCCATCTGCAAACTTGCTGAGGGTGCACTGATTCCTCTGTTCATATCACTGACAAAGATGTTAAACAGCACTGGTGCCAGCACTGACCCCTGAGGGATGCCACTTGGCACTGGTCTCCAGGTGAACATTGTGCCCTTGATCACCACTCTCTGTGTGCCACCATCCAGCCAATTCCTTATCCAGCAGTGCTCCACCCATCCAGTCCATGTTTTTCCAGTTTGGTGACCAGAAGCAATGCTTCAGGTTGTTTCAGTTCAACTGGGAAATTGCACCTTCAAAGCGTAAGATTTGTGGAGGAAGAGTTTATATCCTGTGTCCATTTGCTATTTAAGGACCACACAGATGGTAGATTTAGATAACATGAGAATCATGGACTGCTTAGAGTCATGTGATTCCAGGCATTTCACCTAGTAGTAAAGAAGTCTACTAGGAAAAGAAATAGACTCTGGGAAAGTTGCCTTAAAGGACTTCAGACAAAAAACAACACTACTCAACTTCTGAATCCTCCTCCTATTGTTCTTGCTTTGAGGATTGTCCCAGGTTGGGAACTATAAGGTTAAAAACATCCTCTAGGGACTAGAAGATTGTTATTTAATCCCATAATTCTGCTCTCTCTTCGTAAACTCAGGGCCAGGCCAGCTCGTTCTCCTTTCCTCCCCCTCCAGCCTTGTGTCTGGCTGGAGCTGCTTTATTGGGACAAACATGTACGGAACAGGTCTGGTTTGGGGCCTCCAGAGGCTGTGTTTGGGCCTCTTGGATGGTAGAGGCATGGGTGGGGGGGAGGACTGGAGCACTGGGGAGTATAGATTTAGATTTGTGTTGGGGTAAGATTCAAGGGGGTTCGCTATGGATTTTGTATTTGCCTTGGAATTTCTGTCTGTAACTCTCTCTCCAAATATAATTCTGGGGTTTTTTCTCCAATTCATTTGAGAGCTTCACTCTGTCAGCTCTTTAAACCCCTGACAGAATAATTGGTGGAGCAGGACTCTTAGCGCTTACAGGGTTCATGCTCACATACAGTGGGGGTTCTTCATGGGTTTTATGGGCACCACAATTATCTGCAAAAGATCTCATGATAACTTATATCTACNCCCTCCCTGGAGGGGTTCAAGGCCAGGTTGGATGAGGCCTTGAGTGAGCTGTACTAGTGGGAGGTGTCCCTGCCTATGGCAGAGGGTTGGAACTAGATGATCCTTGAGTTCCCTTCCAGCCTTACCATTCTATGATTCTATGTTTCTCCCAATTCTTTAAGGTTCCTTCCCCTGCTTTTAAAGTTGTTTTCAGCAAACCATTATAGCATTCAATTTTGCCTAAGGCAGGTGCATAATAGGGGATGTGGTATATCCACTCAATGCCATGCTCTTTGGCCCAAGTTTCTATGAAGTTATTCTTAAAATGAGTACCATTATCTTCTACAACTGAAAAATGGCTGGACAAGATGACCTCACAGTCACATCTGATCTTAGACTTCTTGATTGGAGGTCCAACAGAAGACTAGCCTTACCTGTCTGTCTATGAGTAGGCTAAGATACTTATCTAGCCAAAAAAGAGGTGGTAAAGTGACCTATGGACTCACTGTGTGTTGAGGTCCATCTTCATTGTCCCGCATGTAGAAAGGTTTGAGGTCGTATGGGTAGTTAATCACAAACACAGGAACTTCACCACAGTGCTTCACCAGGTATTTTTCATGCTCTGTTTGGAGGTCACAGCCCCAC
The DNA here is from genome assembly GCA_013399055.1 of Ramphastos sulfuratus. Lineage (NCBI taxonomy): Eukaryota > Metazoa > Chordata > Aves > Piciformes > Ramphastidae > Ramphastos > Ramphastos sulfuratus. Next base: position 41,782 of record WBNM01002063.1, on the reverse strand, counting down.
TGTAAAGACAGCAAAAGAGACCTGGGATCCTGCCTTGGTGCATCTTGCCCACGGCAAGACACAAAGCAAAATTCCTCCACAGGAGGGATGTGAAGCTTTGTATAACGTGAAATCAAACACAGCAACTTCTCACACTGGGAACATCTAGGCAGGTAGAGTTTCACAAGTTTTAAGGCAGGGCAAAGAAATGAAAATAACACAGTTTAACTTCTGTAGAACAGGGCCAGATCATCCCTGCATCAAGCCCAAGGATGTGCTATCAAATCAGAAAAAAAAGTCAAACAAACAAACAACAACCCCACCCCAAACCACACCCTGCACAGCTTAAGGGCAATAGGAACCTATACAAAATCGGCTTGCTCAACCCAGCCTTATTTCAGTGCTATCTTGGGTATAGAGAAAGCAGCATTCTTAGGCTGATCACCTTCTTCCCTGCTGTGTCCTGTTACATGCTGCATTAGTTCTCACTTAAAAAAACCCCAGCATCCTATTCACCAATTCCTTGTCATTAGAAACCTGGGACATTTGCAAAGCCCTTCACTTCTCCTTTCTTCCAGCAATGTTATAAATTCTGTGGCTTTTGACTAGAGACCTCCCATCTATTATAGGATGTGTAAAGAACACCAAGGGGGTGGAAAGGGAAGAGAGAAACTCTGCAGACCTTCCTCATCTGAAAATACCCTGAGTTTGGTGTCTCGGATCAAGGTATTAGAGATACAGGATTTGAGGTTCTACACCCACTTGCACACAGAGACATGACAGTTTCCCAGCTGGCTACAAAGGCAGCTTCAGCTTGAGGGTTATTTTCCCCAAAGCACCAGAACAAGATGAAGATCAATCAGTATACATGAGATGAACACCAAGAATGTTCTTTCTGGTGTGTGTGTGTTTGAAACTGGCAGAAAGTTAGCGTTAGAAAGACTAGCACATGCTTCTTTTTTCCAGTCAACACCTATGCTAGGGAAAGATAAGGGATTCCCTTTACCTACCTCTAGATTACATGATAGGGATGGTTTGGTTTATCAGCCCTTGTCAAACTTTTGGTACTAAGGATTCCTTTATTTGAGGACTAGGACAACAACCCTCCTTAGATAACTGCTACTAAATCCACAGTGTACTCACAATGTACTCAACACTACTTAAACTCAGGAAGGAGAAGTGCTTTTGCTGTCTTGGTCCTTCAACACCAAGCTCATCACTTCCTCTCCTGCAAAGTTACATGTTCTTCTGCTACAGATCTCACTCCCATTTCAGCTACAGAGGGAAAAAGTTATACCTGGGTTGCAGCTGAGCAAACACCTCAGGAGGCAGCTAACCTGCACGAAGTAACAAATCTCGTGCTATTAGAAAGAGAAATGAGATCATTGAATCATAGAATTATTCTGGTTGAAGAGACCTTTCAGATCATCCAGTCCAACTCTTAATCCAGCACTGCCATGTCACCAATAAACCCTGCCCAAGCCCCGCAGGACAACCTAGAGTGAATCACAAATATTTTCTTAACAAGAGCAAAGCATAGGGATGAGCCCAAACTTCTCTCTCAGTTGTGCTATCCCAAAATACCTCCCCTTACAGAAGAGCAGTGCAGCAAGCAATGCAAGTGCTGAGGGAACTGGAAAAAAGAGGCTCAAGGGAGATCTGCTCACTCTCTAGAATTACCTGAAAGGAGGTTGTAGTGAGGTGGGGGTCAGTCTTTTCTCTCAAACAACACATGATAGAACAAGAGAAAATGGCCTTAAGTCGTGCCAGGGGGGTTTTAGGTTAGCTATTATGAAAAATAATCTGCCCCAAAAAGGTTGTCAAGGCCTGGAACAGGCTGCCTAGGTAATCAGTGGAGTCAATATTCTTGTAAGTCTTTAAAAGAGATATGGGTGTGCTGAGGGACATAGTTTAGAGTTGCCCTGGCAACTCTAAACTGACAATGAATGGTTAGAATTGATGATCTTAAAGATCTCTTCCAACTAAAATGATTGCATGATTCTATGATAAAGCTCAAGCTGCACATGAACAGGCACAGGGTTAAGCCACCAGCCAACCACCTACCTCTGGCTTGAAAGTGAAAGTTTGAGAAGCTTGCTTCAAAATTTCCACTGCCTCATTGTAGGAAATTCTGCAAGAGGGGAAGAAGAAAAAAAAAAAAAGCCTTTGAAATAATTATGAAAGGAATAACAAGGAAGTTTTCTGGCTAAGTGCTGCACTGGAAAATCGAGAAGGCATTTCCCTACCACCATGCCAACTTCTGCTGTGATGTCAGACTTCCCAGCAATGCTTCTTTGGACAGAAACCAAAAGCCATTTTATATGGCAGGAGTCCTATGTTTTCTCCTATGCTTCAGCTACACATAGGGCAGGAAGTGCCAAGCTCTCAAGGCACTTTTGCAATTGCAATGTTGCATTTTGGTCAGAGGTGAGCTCTGCAGAGGGTTGCTTCACAGAAACCCGTGGATTTGCTTAAGAAAACAACATGCTGTCATTGGCACAGCTCCACTGTTTGGCATGGTGTCGGGCAAAAATAACAGCTCAGAGTGCAAAGGGCTTGTAACTCAAAACATTTTCACTTTCTCTGTCATGAGATTTCTTTGCAGCAATGTTCCCCTACTCCTCTGACAGAGCTGAGAGCAGATTCTCCATTGGTGACTTCCATCAGTGCACAAAATCAGCACCACAGAAGAGCAAACAGGGGAAGTGCAGTGAAAGAAGCTGCAGTTTTGATAATTGGGAACCAAGACTCAGTGGAAGATACTTTCCACACACCAAGCAGATGCTGTGGGCAGAGAGAAGAAGTATTAGGCCAATGACAATTAATTTCATCTCTCTGCATCATTGGCTCAATGAAATGATAAACCAAATTCCTGGAAGAGCCTGAGCTCTCTATGCCCACCTACAGAGTTTCACTGATACAGGGAAGGCTTCTGGAGGAAATACCTCAAGAAGGAATATAATGCTCCACGTGTCTGGGTTATGTGAGGGCATGGTCCAAATGAGAGACATTGCTGGCACAGGTTCAATGCATGTAACTGATGTGTTAAAGCAAAAAATGCCCCAAATGTGCCAGCCTCTGAAGAAGAAAGAGACAGAGAGGGAAACAGGCTGACTTACTCATTTTTATCTTGAACCACGGGAGAAGCTGAGTGTAACTCTGTGCTCTCAGCAAAATCAGTTAGGTCCAAAGAGAAGGGCTGAAGTAGGGAGACAGTGATTTCACTGAGGTCTCCCACGGTGCTTATGCAGCCACGAGGCACAGGGAGGATCTACCCCAATCCTGTTGCCCCAGTGTGGTTGTAGCTGCTAAACAGGAAAACCAGCGCAGGGCTGAGCAGCCCTCCAATGCTCTGTGGGAAGCATGGAGAGAATCACTATTTGAAGAGACAGGCAAGAGTGGGGAAGAGGAGGTATTTCGGGGGGCAAATGTGGGAAACCAAAACTCCTTCAGTTTTTGAGCACACGGAAAACAGGGGAAAGGACTTGCACGAGCAGTTGGGGGTTGAAAAGCAACTGGGAAAATAAAACCAATTAGGATTTTTAAATATCAAAACAGTTTCATAAGAAGGGAGTCACTGGTGTGAAGTGTGAAAAGAGGCAGAGCATCAAAGCCAAAATCAGGCATGACAGGAAGCAAACCACTGCGCAGGTACATGCTGGGAGGAGGCTACTGTTAGAGAAGGATTTTGCCCAGCGAAGCAAAAGCCAAAGTCCACCAAATTCAGAGGTCAGTTGCACGCGGAGATGAAAGGGTAACTGTCAGCAGTACAAAGAGAGTGCATTTCATGCTCTTTTGGAGACATCATGCTAACCCAGAAGACACTGGGTTAGGAAAGAAAAAGAACATAGACAAAATAGGACCAAATTTCAAACCAGAAGTACTTACGTCACAAATCTGTGCTTCAGTATCTGTTCCAACCTGTCCTTGGTCAAAACAAGAAAAAGAATAAAATGTAAAGCTACTCTTAATGGTTCTGGGGCCCAGTGGAAACTCAGAAAAGCCACCTCCCTCCAAGCTTTCATTTGTAGGTCTGCACTGTGATCCAGACAGGGTCAAAATCTACTCCCACACATTCAGACCTAAAAGAATACCCAATTATTGAAGTTGGTAATTCAGAGGCTCTTAGATGTTTTGACAGCTACAGTTCCACCACACTTGTTACCAGCTACAGAAAGCTGTGTGTCCTCTTCCCATTGGTCTGAACAATCACTTAAGCTCAGACTAACTTTTAGTTCTTCACAATTTGCTAACAGAGGAGAACAAAGTAAATAAACAAAAATAAAATTAATCTCTGCAGCAAAGAAACCCAAAATGTGTAACAGGATTGCAGGTCTTTTGTGTCATATTTATTACCTTCTGGGCAGGAGCTATGTATTTATGAAAAAGCTCAACATCACGAGGACATTTGGAGAGCAAAGTACTTGTCACTGTCTTGAAAAGATCTTCCATAACCTAACAGAGAAAACAGGAGTGCATGAAAAATTAACACTGCTTAGGTGTCCCAGACCATAATTAAAACAAGGTACGCATCAGCCAAAGGGTACAGAAGGAGCTTCTGTCCTTCTGGCATGGTCAGACTGCTTAAGAGAGTATCAGCTTGCTAATGCTACTAATTTGCAGGCTTCCTCAGTAGCTGAAGTGGACTGGGACCTGTATTTCTGCTGTAGGTTGAGGGCTTTAGTGTCTGCAGATGGCCTCAAACTTCAGTTGGATAACTTCACTGAAAATGCAGCAGCATTGGTCACCCACAAAGAAATTAAAACCATTTGTGGTAACTGGTCTCAGATCAATCATTAGTGTCTGCCCTGTAATAAGCAGTTATGGTTTTCTGCTTTGTTGTTAGAAGAGGCAGAACTAAAGGAGAGGAAAATAAATGTGTACTACATAGAGCCAGCCCATCAAACAGATTTGAGATGAAGAGACTCTGTGCAGTAAGAGCAAAGCAAAGAGAATGTGTACAGAGACAAGCACGAGAGCTAAGGCAGAGGACACGACAATGTAGGAATGTTTGGGAAACTAAAAAAAAAGATGTGGTTTCATTTCCCTAAACTCATGTGGATTAACTAGATGACATTAGCACCCAATTTGGATAAACACATCCAGTAAAATGGGCTTCACTAAATAAGGAATTAAAATGTCATTTCAATTCTAAATAAGAAGAGTGCCCACGTGGGATGCCACTGCATTTTGATCAACCTGTTTTAAGAGTCATTTTCTCTTTTGGTTAAGCAAAGCAGACCATCCAAGACACTTGCTGCCATGCAAATTACTCATGACTCCTTGTAGTCTTCTCCCTGCACAAAGCAGGTAGTTGACACCTCTGTGGTACTGATAATCCCAGTTCTTCTATGAAATCACTCTCCTTATTCTCATCTCCTTCGTAAGGAACAGAGCAATGTAGGTTGGGTTGCACGTGGTCTCATCCTGGGATGGATCCAGGCTTTTCTCAACAAAAAGCACCTCTGCAAGTCCTGCCACATTCCTGTATTTTTTTCTGTGAGCACAAGGACTGGTTCATCAGTTGCTCTTGAAAGAAGTGAAGTATCCATCAATGATATGCGGGTGAGTAGCAGTCCCTAGGTACCACAAAGCCCAGGGAGACTAAGTGAAACATGACCCTGACTTTCAGTCAGCAGAGCTGAGGAATAAGCCATATAAGGTAAGAGGAACAAAAGGCACAGAAAAGAAGCAGCTGGGCCATTGACCTAGTGTAGTGGTGAGATTCCCACTCCTCACTCATGAGCTCTCTCCCCAGGTCCACATGGCAGTTGTAAAAGGTTGTGTACTAGAGCATTAATTAAAGCATCCCTTAACATACCTCCTGCCCTCCCTGTTCTCTGGGGACAACAAGGACAGTTACTTCCTGTAGTGGATCCCAGCACTGAGGCACTCCCTTGGCACACTCAGCTCCTACTCCTCTCCTTGTTGTCTTGGATGAGCAGTTGATCCTCTTATGATAGGGTACACACATACTTAGGTTGCGGCCCAGAAAGGAGATAGCAGGGCCTCAAGATTCTGGGCATGTGCAACTGATGGAACAGTGGCAGGATCCTCAAGTCTGAGACTTCCACAAAACAGAACACTGCAACACTTGAGCTAAGCCAAAATGGAAAAGCACCTGACAAAAGTCAATTGTCTCAGACCCTACAAGGAGTGCTCCAAAATGAGACCCTTTTAGCTCTCCTGGATCACACTAGGCTGCATCCAGCACCCTTCTCAGTTGGGATACCTCTCAGGATCTCTGATGGCAAAGCTGACAAAAGGCCTGGGTGAGATTAACTCTTTGAGACTCAGGTCCTGCCCACTGCAAAATGCTGATGCATTGTGAGCACTTAAAAGAGGAAATTTTTTTATTATAGGCTAGTCCTCTTTTACCCACCTCTTCACCCTTCTAGGCATTTGATTTTATGAATTTGCTTTTGTGAGCATTTACATATTTCCCTGGCCAAGTATTTGTGCGTCTGTATCCTTTGTTTATGCATGCTTTGGTTGGAGAAACCTTGTAGTAAGTTGTCATCTTGTCATCCTTGACCCTGTAATTAAATCACTGCCTTACTAAATCATTTGTTACAGTAAGTGCTGCTAAAATCAGCCTTTGATTTATTCCACTTCATTAATAAATCTTGAATTGCTGACAAATCAAACTGTGTCAAACGTACTCATCTCTGACATTGAGACAAGACTTTGGGCACATTGTTCAACCTCTTGTGTTCATCACCTGTCCCAAACTGATGAACAACTTCTGCAGCCCACCAAGCCTCCTGCATCAACCTGGGCCCTCTTTTTCAGAAGGGAAGACCCAACCAGAGGAGCAGCATTATCATATGCAGATGAGTGGCTTTATCCCCGCTGCTACTCAAACATGGAGGAAATGAAAAGCAAGCATTCCTGCTGCTAAGTGGCAAACAACCAAACAGCCAGCTTTGAACTGTCTTCAAAGTAGCTAGGAAAGGGCTTATGCAAATGAAATTAGAAAACTTCTTGGCAATTCATTTGGTTTCACCAGGCAGGGACGAAGGGATATTACATTAAGCTTCTTCTTCCTAGAAAAGGAAAGTATCATCTGGTTTCAGAAAAGCATGTTGGTTAATTAGCACTTTCCTTCCCCCCCCTCCACTGTGTGATAAAGCAACAATTAAGTTCCCACAGCATTCAACATAAGCAGCTTCCTCTTGTGGAAAAAAAAAAAATAGATGTGGGTGGTATGGGAAAAACAATCTGAGAAATATTTCCAGGTTTGAGACTGAGGTTTTATGCTGGCAAAAAACTGACAGACACGTGGGTCATGCGTTGGCCTCCTCACTGCTGTTATTTATGCCAAATAATTCAAGCACAAACAGTGAAGGGGAAGAAGAAGGGGGGCTAAAAAGAAGACAACTCTTGCACTGAGAACTTACAGCTTTAACCAGATAATGTAAGGAAGGAATAGAAAGCAGGCCTTAAGAAAAAATAGTGGAGAAGTACAATCATTGTTTTGCTGGCCTGAAGGAACGCATGGGCTGGAAATACAGACAAATTGATTGGTTTGAAGGTATTCTGAAAGAAACATGTTTGATAGGAGACTTACACAGAGAAAAAGACATTGGAATCAGCACAAGGAGCTCACTGCAGAGGTAGGACCCCTGATGTCCAAAAGCCCATTAATTTAATTGCTTCATAATTAAATTCTTTACAGTTTAGGGTGATGAGCCAATGGAGAAGCTTGCCCAGGGGGGTCATGGGTGTCCTCTCCATGAAGATGTTCCAAGACCAGGTGAGATGAGGTCTTGAGCAACCTGGTCTAGTGAGAGGTGTCCCTGCCCATGGCAGGGGGGTTGGAACACGATGATCTTTAAGGTCCCTTCCAACCCAAATCATTCTGCGATTCTATGGTAATGGAAATGCAAAAGTGGTGCAGGTAGGAAGCCAGGTGAGGAGGAAAGAGGTAGGTTACCCTTCTCTCTCACCCATTCCAGCCTTTCTGTGATGCTGGTGCAGAACTTAATATTAACTGTCCAATTTTGATTAGTAGCAGCTCCCAACTGTATTGTTTAATTTTAACTTGGATCTTTTGATACTGCAACTTATCCTCTTCCCAAATAAAGTTATGACCAGAGTGGACGCAGCAGAAATCAGCAACAGAACAGCAGTAAATGGCAGCAGCAGCAACTGAAGGTGCTGTGCACTACCAGAAGGGTTTAAATCAACATCTTCATGACACAGGAGACTTTCAGAAGGGTTTTTATTTATCTATCTACCTGGGCCATGCATATGGATGCAGTGCATATCATAGAGTATTTAAAAAGTACACATTCATCAAGTGGATCATTATTTCTTGCCTTCACACTTGCTCACACACACACACAGAGGGGATGTATGCGTCTGATCTCAGTCATAAAGTCCCTTCCCTTAGCTCTATGACCAACAGGTCAGGACCCACTCTGGAGAGACACTGTTGTTTTGAAAGGAAGGAGATTGTTTGTCAGACTACTGCTTCAATGGCCACCAAAGCTGAGCAAGAAATGCTGATGGAAGTTAGGTAACAGAAAAAACTTCAGCTATGGCAGCTGGATGTCACTCCAGGGAAGGAACCTATAGCCCTGCAGAAACCCCAATGTCCTTATGCTGCACAAGACACTTGGAACAAATCTCCCCTCTGTGGTTACCAGGGTTTGTTGCCTTGAGAGTGCAGCCAGATTTGACCAACTGTCTCAGCTTTGGCACTGAAGACAGAAAGTATTCTGAATGCAAATTACTCTGGAAGTCAAACCATATCTCTGTTTCAGATCCAAGGACCCTGAACCTGATATTCAAAATCACTGCCGACTTCATTTCATGCCTGAACTCCCTTCTGTAAAACAGAGGTAATAATGCTCCATGTCACTGGGCTGTGATGACAGCAGATTAATTTTGATCAAGTACGTAACCAATGGAAGACAATGCTGCTGCCCTCAGGACAGAGCTCAAATTCTGTGTGTCAAATTGTCTTCTCCATCTTAAAGACATGCATTTTCCATCTCTTAAAGAGACAGTGGTGCTAGGATGTGATCTTGTTAAAAAAGACTAACACTATGCATGACATGCCAAAAAAATCCTCAGGAAAACTCCCTTCTGGCATTTCATAGAATCATAGAATGGTAAGGTTGGGAAGGGACCTCAAGGATCAGCTAGTTCCAACCCCCTGCCATAGGTAGGGACACCTCCCCCTAGTACAGCTCACTCAAGGCCTTGTCCAACCTGGCCTTGAACACCTCCAGGGAGGGAGCAGCCACAACCTCCCTGGGCAACCTGTGCCAGTGTCTCACCACCCTCACTGCAAACAACTTCCTCCTAACATCCAGTCTAAATCTCCCCTTTGCCAGTTTAAACCCATTGCCCCTTGTCCTGTCATTGCAAGACCTTGTCAATAGTCCCTCCCCAGCCTTCCTGTAGGCCCCCTTCAGATACTGGAAGGCTACTCTAAGGTCTCCTGGAAGCCTTCTCTTCTCCAGGCTGAAGAGCCCCAACTCTCTCAGCCTGTCCTCATAGCAGAGCTGCTGCAGCCCTCTGAGCATCTTGGTGGCCTCCTCTGGACTGGCTCCAACACTTCCATGTCCTTCCTGTGCTGGGGGCTCCAGAACTGCACACAGGACTGCAGGTGGGGTCTGAGGAGAGCAGAGCAAAGGGGCAGAATCCCCTCCCTTGCCCTGCTGCCCACACTGCTCTTGCTGCAGCCCAGCACACAGTTGCTGTCTGGGCTGCACTCACACTGCAGGCTCATGTTGAGGTTTTCGTCACCCCAGACCCCCAGGTCCTTTTCCTCAGGGCTGCTCTCAGCCATTCACCACCCAGCCTGGATTGATTTCCTAACTTAACAGCCTAAATAATTTTTTAAAGCATGGCTCTGTACATCCATTTGATGAAATTCAACAATGACTGCATCATATAGCCTCTTTGAGATCCCACTTGTGTCATGAGTGAAGTGGGAACCTCCAAAGCCACTCTAATGCCAAGACAGCAGAACAAAAACTAGGAGAGAACACCATACAAAAATGGCTACACAATACAGCACTGGAGGGAGGAAAGGGTGGCAGCAGACACCTGAGACAACAGATTGACAACAGGGACTAGAGAGGCAATATCTTTAGTGAGTCCAGACACTTCTGTACAGATTGGACTCTTCTCAATGACCTTCTTCTAACTCCCTTTTTCTCATCCAGTTTGGAGGAAAAGAGTCTTGGGGTGACTTAACTTCTTGACTAGACTGTCATGGAAAGAGGCCACAGAGGCCTCTCTTTAGGCACTTACAGACACCCTGTACACTAAAGTAGCAATACTACCACCCAACCATGCAGCATCCAGTACTGCACCAAGCACAGGGGACTTTCCACAGAAGGTATTATGAAACCAGGGACTGTGAGAGTTTAAGCTTCTTTGCAGCACTAAATCATGTTTTGGCACAGAATAGAAATTTATATTGCATGATCAGTGATGAATGAGACTTCACAAGAACTGTGCAGCTAATATAGGAATAACTGAGTGCTAATCTGTGCAATTACAGCAGGAAAAGGGGACTGTTGCTCTAGGATTTCAAGCTCTTTGCTCCCAAATACATGCAACTGATACTAAAATCTTTTTCCTTTTATTCTCTAAGGAAAACTAAGTTTCTTTTGGAACTTTGGCTGAGAGACAGATCTCAAGCCTCACCAGTGAGTGGTAAACATATACTTCTTTGGAACATGGCTGATCTTAATAGTGTACAAGCAAACACTTCAAGATGTCCCTGAAGAAGCTGAGCATTCCCAGCACACTAACTCGCTGAAGTTGGAGGTATTCAGTCCAAATGTTGAATACCAACTTTAAAAATAAATGTTAAACAATCCAGCTCTTTATGTGAGGACAAAGTTCAGATGCTAACTCTGGCTAAGAGCCCCCAAGGCTTTCAACTGGGCGTTTTGCACCAAACAAAGAACTTGCAGATGACGACAAACAGACAAATTGTCCAACGGGCAGGGAACAGGGAATTTAGGTCAGTTATGTGGGGGAAAAAAAAGAAACTTAACTCAGGCCTTAGAGCAGTTGTCAGCTGTTTGTTTTTGCTTTAAAAAGGAGATTGCCCAACCATTTAAAAATAAACAAAACGGGAACTCCACTTCTGCAATGAGAACATCACAAAAGTTAAGCATGTTGCAATGTAGACTCCATATGAGGAATGTGAAATGATGGCTGCTGGGAGGTTTTCTGTCATGGGGGAAGATGCTTGTCAAAGATTTGGGGACAGAGGGAAGAAGCAAAAGAGAAGAGCACAAACTGACACTTCACAAGATATTTAATGAGAGTCAATCCGAAGGGAAACCACCTTTCCCTACAAGTAGAAGCCCTACACATTCCAGACCAGTTCTTAAATCTAATTCTCTGGATTGTCTAAACTGGCTGGTTGTACTTCAAAAGCCAAGGAATTAGAGTTCTCAGTACAAGAGTACAGCTATGTTCATGCTGTGTTCAAGGGCTCAAACATCACTTAACAAGACTTAATGAGATTCTGCTTAATACACTGGATGAAAGCAGTGAAGATTTCAATCAGCTTCTGGTCACCCAGAGAAACAGGGAAGTAAGGTGTGAACATACACATATGCTATGCTCTGAGAACAGAGGCTGCCCTACTGGAAAGCAGCTCCATGAAGAAAGACCTTGGAGTCTTGGTGGACAGCAAGTTCTCCATGGGACAGCAATGTGCCCTTGTGGCCAAGAGGGCCAATGGTATCCTGAGGTGCAGCAAGAAAAGTGTGTCCAGCAGGCCTAGAGAGGTTCTTCTCTCTGCTCTGCCCTGGTGAGACCATATCTGGAGTACTGTGTCCAGTTTTGGGCTCCCCAATTCAAGAGAGACAATGACCTGCTAGAGAGAGTGGAGGATGGCTGGGGGACTTGAGCACCTCCCCTATGGAGAGAGACTGAGAGCTCTGGGGCTGTTTAGTCTGGAGAAGTGAAAGCTGAGAGAAGATCTGATCAATGCCTATAAATATCTGAGGGGTGGATGTCAAGTGGATGGAGCCAATGTCTTTTTGGTGGTGCACAATAACAAGACAAGGAGCAGTGAATACAAACTGGAACACAGAAGGTTTCACCTCAACGTGTCACAAGGGTGACAGAGCACTGGAACAGGCTGCCCAGGGCGGGTTGTGAAGTCTCCTTCTCTAGAGATTTTCAAAACCTGCCTGGACACGTTCCTGTGCAAACTACCCTAGGGGATCCTGCTTTGGCAGAGGGGTTGGACTCAATGATCTCTGGAAGTCTCTTCCAACCCCTAACATTCTGTGATTCTGTGAATACAGAGTTATTCTGGAGAAAAGGAGAGACAAAAGAAAGAGCAGGATGCTGTTAATGGCAGAGCACAGAGATTCTCCACAGGCCAGTCTACGTAGCCCAGTGCCACCCAGACATCCAAGATGCAGAAGCAGGACACACAAGAGACAGAGGACATCAGCTTTGACTCAGTAGAGTGTGTATGACCCAAGCTGAAGAAGCCACCACCTGGATGTTATTTTACTAATCTGTTGCCAGTGCCTCAGGTCTTTTTCTTTTTAAAACTATTTCTCCAAGAAATTTCCTAGGAGCTTATCTGATACATGAGAGTGTGTGTGGATGTTTATTCACAAGTCTTACTGGGCGTAAGCTGCCTTGTATGCTGAGACTAGTGAGATGCATTAGCATCCATCATGTGGTTAGACTGCAACTGAGAGGTCAATCCTGAAAAATCAAAAGCTAGCTGACTAAGGAGTTCTTTCAGTCTTCTATTAAAGCCACAGTCAATAGTGTATGCCAGGAACTGTTTTTCTACTTGAGATTTCAACATAGCTTTCAAGGAGCTCTTTACAGAGCACACCAAGTGACATGCTGATTAATACTGCTTAGATTCACTGGAGAGATGCTGAAGGTTTTGAAGGGGAAAGAGCCACTTCCATTAGCACCAGTCAAGCACATTTACACATTTCCTGGCAATACTGCAACTGTGCAGCCTCCCACTCAGATGAGGGTTGTGTTTGCACCTATATCTTCCCTTCCAAATACCTTCTGCGGTCTCATCTGAGCAAACCTTGATCCTTGGGAAGTCCCTGTGCAACCTATAACCAGCTCACACAGCTGAGAGGAGCTGTGACCTCAGTTGAGGACAGGGAGCATAGCTCAGGCAGGATGAAGTTCTGGCACCAGTTCTGCATAGACACTTGGGAATACCCACCTGCATGATGTCCTGGAGGCTTTCAGTGAAGGACAGCTCAGCCTCCACCATATAGAACTCTGCCAGGTGCCGGCGGCTCTGTGAGTTTTCTGCTCGGAATGTTGGGCCAAAGGCAAACACATGAGTAAAAGCCCTGCAAGATGACAAGGAGCAGGTTAAGTCAGGCCCAGCACACAAATGGGTCTTATACTTACAGCTCTCACTTTTCTCCTGGGAGCTAGAAGTTGTCATAATTTCATTTAATCTTTGACTAGTTTAACACCACTGCTGAGTATACTACACTGCAGTTCCATTTCTTCATCCAGGGACGGAGAGAGGTTATTTCCACCTCTCCATGACTCACAGAGCTTGTACAAAGCCTGTTCAGCTTTCACTGAGCACCATTTGTGCTTGGGACATAAATGAGATCATTGGAGAAGCACACAGACATCACACCGGTCAGGCTCCCCTTGTCTACATCCCTTCACATTTGCTTGGCTGCAAGGTCTGACTTTTACGGCTGCTGTGACATCCCACAGCTCAACAGAACTGAGAAGGTCCTTCTGCCACTGCTGCTGGGCTGGTGATGGCACTGAGAGGTGCTGGTGAAGCGCAGCATGACGATGTACGGCGCACGGCTTGCAGTCGCCCTCTAGCGGCAAGACCAAAGTTTACTGCTGAAAGAGCCTTCGAGATCTAGAACTGGGTTTCTTCCACACAGCTGACAATGGTTCAGCTAAAAGGGGTCCCTACTGCACAGAACACAGCTGGGATATCATTTTATGCCGAAGCAACCAATGCATTTCCTATTTGGAAGCTATTTCTCCAGCAACCTTCTGGAGAGTCGATTTAAATACATTGCCTCCTGTTCTAAAGCTATGTCATGCTGCGTGACACAGGATACAATGACCTTCTTAATTCTCCACTTCCTTCGTAAGGAACCTTCCTGTTAAACAGCAGCACACCTTTAGAGGTTTTACTTTTACTGTGGGGAAGCTGCACTCCAAGCAATACCTTTTACACCGTGGGCAATGAGCACTTGGGCTCCTGGACATGCTCAAGCCAATGACAGCTTCACAAACAGATGCTGTGACAGCTGTGTTTCCTCTCATGCTGCACGGGAAGCAAACCATGATCAGGGAGAGAGCAAGCTGCTTTATATAAAAAAAAAAAAAAAAAAGGACCCAAAAAAAATGAACTGGGCAGCTTCTATCTTTGGTAACTCTTTAACTTGACATTATTTGTAGCTGTAGACAGCATATAGGAGAAAGAACCTGATCAGCAGAGATTAAGCACAGTTTAACACTCATGAAAGGATGTGTGCTAATTGCTGGGGTTAGTATTTGACCTGCATCTTGCTCAGCAAGCTTTCAACAGAAAGAGGATGTTCATTGAAGTTTCTGCACGGGGTAATTTTGTTAAACTGAAGTTTAAACAAAGAACAGTATAAAAAACAGTGTTTTCCCTTTGCCCCTTATGGAGGCATCTGCACTGCAAATAAAGGAACACACAGATTCTGCTTCCCTCATCTGTTCCCTTGTGTCACATGATGGTTAAAGGTTACGATCCAAAGAAACAGCACTTTCTTTTTCCTGGAGTTGCCAGTAGTAAACACAGCAGAGGAAAGTTCCAGGTCAAGATTGAATACATAGTCTGACTGTGGGTTTCTTCTTTCTGCTGGCTCTGCTTTCCCTGCTACAACAAATCCACTTTCTGTCCTTACTTTACTCCCGTATCTGCACTCTCTCATACACGGCCACAACATTTATGATGCTCACCAGATTTTGCAGCAAACATCTTTACTTCAGCATCATTAAGGCTGAGAGACCTGAGGCTGTTTAGTCTGGAGAAGACTGAGAGGAGATCTTATTAATGTTTATAAACATTGGAATGGTGCATGTCAAGAAGAAGGGGGCAGTCTCTTTTTAGTGGTGCCTTGTAATAGGACAAGGGGCAATGGATATAAACTGGAACACAGGAAGTTCCACCTCAACATAAGGGAAAATTTCTCTAACTGTAACAGTGATGGAACACTGCAACAGGCTGCCCAGAGAGGTTGTGGAGTCTCCTCCTCTAGAGACTTTCAAGATCTATCTGGATGTATTCCTGTGTAACCTGTCCTAGGTAATTCTGCTTTGGCAGGAGGATTGGACTCAATTTCTAGAGAGCCCTTCCAAACCCTACTATTGTATGATTCTGTTTCATTTCCCCCTGCTGCTTTTCCTTGCTTGGTGCAATGTTACTGTAAACTTCTGCAGTTGCTTGATCATCCTCCTTCAAATTGCCCTTTTGCTACAGCATCTATAAAACCTCAGCAATGTTTAGATAAGTGATGTACCAAGACTATTACTCACTGCACAGGTCAGTGTTATCTCATCAGTTCCTTTTGCTCCCCCATCTGCAGCCATCTGTTGTCTTGAGTTATACAAAAATGCACATTCTTTCTCACAAGCCCTTTTTGTGTTTGTTTCTTTTTCCATGTTCATACAACACCTGGCACAACAAGGTCTTGGATCCAAACTTTAAGAGCCTCCACTGCTATAGCAATACAAACAACAAATATGGAACAATGAGTCACTTGGACAAAATTGTTCAGTGTTTAAGGTAGAACTGGTCAAAAACTTTGGCTTGCCAGGCCATGGAGGCTGACTTGCAGTGGGAAACAGGAGATGCAGGTTCTTGTGCTACCTGTGCTCGTGGTTCAGACTTTTGCTAAAATATTTCCATTTGAAGCACTAAAATATTTCAGTCTGAAGCACTGAGGGGCAATGGGTTTAAACTGGCAGAGGGGAAATTTAGACTGGATGTCAGGAGAAAGTTCTTTGCAGTGAGGGTGGTGAGACACTGGCACAGGTTGCCCAGGGAGGTTGTGGCTGCTCCCTCCCTGGAGGTGTTCAAGGCCAGGTTGGACGAGGTCTTGAGTGACCTATAGTAGTGGGAGGTGTCCCTGTCCATGGCAGGGAGTTGGAACTAGATGATCCTTGAGTTCCCTTCCAACCTTACCATTCTATGATTCTATGATTTAGGGAAAGAAATTTCCCTAAGTAAATGAGTTTAGTCACAAGTTCAGTTTGTGACTGGGCCAGGACTGGACACATAACAAAGAATATTTTGAACAGCATGCAATTGCTGAAGTACCCACTCAGGTCTCCTCAGTTTGATGTGCAGATCTCTAATTTCTAGCTGTCATGAAGTCTTCAAATTAACAGAACTGAAGTGTGACACCAGCTGGCCAGAGATCCTGTCCCACAGAGCAATAGCCTAGCCTCAGTGAGAGACAGGAAGCACATGCACCTGATGGAGTGGGTCCAGAGGAGGGTTACAAAAAAGATCAGGGGGTCGGAGCACCTCTGCTACGAAGACAGACTAAGGGAGCTGGGGCTGTTCAGCTTGGAGAAGAGAAGGTTCCAGGGAGACTTAATAGCAGCCTTCCAGTACCTAAAGGGGACTACAAGAAGAATAGAGGGAGACTGTTTATAAAGGCAGTGACAGGACAAGGGGCAATGGCTTCAAATTAGAGAAGAGCAGTTTTGGATTGGATGTTACAAACAGGTTCTTTACCATGAGGGTAGCAGAACACTGGAACAGGTTGCCCTGAGAGGTGGTTGGGGCCAGCATTCCTGGAGATATTTAAGGTGAGGTGTGACAAGGCTCTGGGCAACCTGATCTAGTTAGGGATGTCCCTGCTGACTGCAGAGGGGGGTGGACTAGATGACCTTCAGAGGTTCCTTCCAACCCAGATCATTCTACAATTCTACGATTCTCAGCAGTTGTCCAAGCACAGGCACTGACTTTTCAGTTACTGTAGGTTCCTGTGGCAGATGTCTCCAGCATGCTACTATGAGCACTCTGAACTGCTCTTAATTCCTACTCAGTAACAGTCCAACTGGTTACTTGTCTTCCAAGGGGTTGCTGGCTACAAGATACCCACAAATGAAAAACACCACGTTATTGCTCCAAGATGTCAACTGCAGTCAAACATTTCACAGTCACAGATTGATTTTATGCTGCAAGAATAAAGCATCTCTGTGCCCAAGATGGAGTTTTCAAGGAGGACAGCTGCAGAATAACTCCTGCAGGAATCAGCTTCAGTGTTTTGTGAGCTCTGTACATCCTGTTGGAACCACTCTTCTCTAACTTGTACACTGAGCACCATCTATGCCTACAAAATGAACCACAGTGAGACTCCCACCTGCACTGCTGTGTGCAGCTCTGGAGTCCCTAGCACAAGAATAGCATGAACCTGTTGGACCAGGTCCAGAGGAGGCCACAGAAATGATCAGAGGGTTGGAACCCCTCTGCTATAAGGACAGGCTTAGTTGGGGTTGTTCAGCCTGGAGAAGAGAAGGCTCTGGGAAGACTTCATTGCCACATTTCAGGAGTTACAGGAGACCTATAAGAAAGATGGGGACAACCTTTTTAGCAAGGCCTGTTGAAATGGGGTGATGATTTTAAACTAAAATGGAGAGATTCAGATTTTAAACTAAAACAGGGAGATTCAGACTAGATAGAAAGAGAATTTTTTCACACTGAGGGTGGTGAAACACTGACCAGAGAGGTGGTAGAAGCCCCATCCCTGGGAACATTCCATGTCAGGTTGGATGGGGCTCTGCACAACCTGTTCTAGTTAAAGACGTCCCTGCTCACTGCAGGGGGGTTGGCCTAGATGAAGTTTAAAGGTCTCCTGAAACCTAAAACATTCTATTATTCTATGAACTTCAAGGACTCATGGTGCCCAACAACAGCAGGAATAAAGGCTTTGTGATAGCCTATAGAGAACATCACTAGTGTCAGGCTGAATTTGCCTGCCTGCCCCTTGCGACGAAGGGGAAAAAAACCCAACCCAATCCCCCAAACAAATTCTTATCTGGACAGAGAGGAGGAATCATTCATTTCTCAAGCTAACAGTGAAGGGAAAAGATAGATACAAATAACTGTGAGAACTTTACCACAATCCCAGGCTGCTGGCAAAGGGAAACTAACCAGATGTCATGTTGGCAAAGTGATCAAAGGAGCACAATAAACACAACTCATCTGGTAGTGGCAATGCAGCACTGGCCAGAGATACAGCTAAAAATACATACAGCCACTTTATCAACTCCAAGCGTGAACAACTCTCTCTCAACCAGTCCATACACTGTTTACTGTGTTCTGCCTTTTGAGCTATGAATCAAACATCCACCACACAAACCCGACCTTTATTTGTACTTCATCTGCTACTAAAAACCATATCTGTGGTTTGATAGACTGAGCATGTATAAATATATCAGAAAAGAGGGGTTGGGAGCTGCCTCTGCTCCGATTTCATGGTACAGAAGGCAAGCCCAGTCATTTTGTTCTGTGTGCATTCAGCACCTACCACAATGGAGCCTCAGTCTAGGGCTCTGCCTTCTCTGCTCTATAATGTAAATAATCAATCATTTAACATTTCCAGACCACTGCAAGACTTCCAGCATTTAAAAATAACTTGAAAATTCTGCCTAGAGTCTCCAAAAGTGCCTAGGTCAGTTAGGGTTGTGGGCACAAAGGAGTCTTAAAAAAAAATAATTAAAAAAATTATTAGAAGTACTAATTCTTCATCTCCAACAAAAGCACACACAGGGGAGGGGGAGTGAAACAAGCAAGTCCAATAATCTGTCGAGCCCTTTTTCTTAGCCATTACAGGCAGAGCAGTAATGTCTGTAACACTGTCCTTGTACGTGCTAGCAAAGAACACAAGAGAGGCTTTGAAATGAGTTCCCTTTGCAGTCAGCTTCACCCAGATCAGAGCTCTGGACAGCAAGCCTGAGTGCATTTATGCAGCTCACGGTCGCTGCCAGGGTCGACACCAGAAGAAGGTACAGAGCTGCTTTAATTAATTGCTCCCTTTCTGGGACTGGATTTTGCACTGCCCAGTTCTCTGGGAAAATCTAAGAGCTTAACGTGGGGGCCAAGAGAATACCTACAGCACAGCACTCCCTCTGACACACTGGAACACTGCAAAAGCCAGGGTCCCCTTTTGAAAAACACTGAGTTTGCTTGCCCCAGCCCAGTGAAGGGCTTAGCCGCTGTCTAGGTGCAGGCTCCAGGAGTCCCTCTCTGAACGCTGAGAGCAGTGTTTGGGTGCATTGCCAGAGCCCAGCCATCCTCTACACCAATAATTGCTTGGTGGAGGTTCACTCTTGCAGAGGCTGCAGTTGTGATCTTCACCCTATGAACACCAAGGAAAGGAGAAACTTCCACCTTATCGACATCCAGAAAAGAAGAAACTCGCCCCTTTTCATCCTTATTTTACACACTACTTACACCCTCTTCTAAAGCAGCCACCTCTCCTCCTCCTGAGAGCTTTAAGCCACACAGAATGAAAGCTTGCTTCATTTGAACTCGTTGACAATTCATTATTGAGGCAGTGATAGAAACCAATGGAAAAGCACAAACTATTGTGTCCAAAGCTGCTTAAAATCATCCTTGTAATTAAACCCAGGCTGTGTTTGTAGGCCTGAGTGTCTCTGCCTTACTGACAATTTTAACACTGCAATCCAAACAGAATTAATTGTGCTGATGGTTCCCAAGACAGGAATGGATTGTGTTCCTTTTCTGAGCCAGGACTCCATGCTGCTACTGGAGTAATAAAGACTTATTTGTGCTGCTAGACCAAGGGGATAAAACTCTAAGCAAGGCTATTAATCAAGAAGATGCAATCCCTGCACAGTCAGCTTACAGCCCGTGCCAAGGTCACACCACACAGTAGTGACACAGCTGGAGGCAGGAGCTGGTTGCTGTGACTCAGGGCTGAGCACTAAACCACACCAGTACAGGCAGCTATGCCCTCCCCTTCTCACTCCAAAACACTACAGGTGTCTGCACAACAAAACACAGTGATTACTCTGACATGGTCTGCAGTAAGGAGTTGAGCTGAAAGGCCATTTGTGCCAAATCTCATCTTTGGCCAAGCTAAATGTGCTCCTTTCACATGTTCACAGCATGTCACCCTTCAACACAGAGTGTTCCCCCAGCACCATCATCCACCAACCCTCCCCACCACATACATACATGCACTAAAATCTACATGGCAGAGAAAATCTAAAATCATAGAATCACAGAATGGTAAGGTTGGAAGGAGACCTCAAGGATAGTCTAGTTCCAACNAGAGCCCCAACTCTCAGTCTGTCCTCATAGGAGAGCTGCTGCAGCCCTCTGATCATCTTTGTGGCCCTACTCTGGACCCACTCCAACATTTCCATGCCCTTCCTGTGCTGGGGGCTCCAGAACTGCACACGGGACTCCAGATGGGGTCTGACGAGAGCAGAATAAAGGAGGAGTAAAGAAGAAAAACAATAGTTCCTCACCCAAGGACAAGGGGGTTGGACTAAATGACTTTAAAGGTGCCTTCCAATCTAAACCATTCTATGACATCAGCAGAGGAAGAAAGGAGAGCAAGGTGACCTGAAAGCCCAGGAGCTTAGCTTTGTCAGTTACATTGTCCTTTCCCTTAGAAAGGGAAGAAATTAATAAAGTGAGCCATCTGATTTAATTCCACTCTGTTCCAGCATGGCCATATTCATTTTGAGCATGGAGGATCTGCCTGCTCCATCAAAGTAAGTGGATGACTTTGTTTGGCTGCCAGGAGACACCAGTTTGCTAGAGTGCTTGACCCAAGCATCACTGAGATTGCTCTAGGATGCTGAAACTTGGTGTTGCAAGATGTTCTGGCCCACTGCAAGAAACCACATGCACACATACAACCATTGAAACACACTGATTCAATGCCTCCAGGGTCCAGTTTCCAGAAAGGCTGGAAACTCAGTGCTCCACCTGATACTAGTGAAGTCTGGGTGCCCAGCAGTTTGGAGAAGAGGGAAAAAATTTTACATTCTTGAGGTGGGTAGACAAAACCTCAGAGTTGGACAGAAGTACTTGGGTTTTAACTTCAGTGTAAAAATAATGCTTCCTTTACTATTGTTTGATGGTTTGAATTTTGCACAATGAAAATGCACATTTCTGTTGGAAAGGTGGTGTGGGGGGACTGAACTTTATCCAGAAAACAAGCAGAAAAAGGAGTTTTAAAAGCTTTCTCACAGAACACAGGAAGCACAGATGAGAAAAGCTGTGTCTTGACAAGAACTTTTATAGCAGTAAATGAGGCTTAGGCCTAGGTAGCAGCAGAGCTAAGGTCCCAATTCGTGCTACAAGGAGATGGGTTTCAATTCATGCTGCAAGGAGATGGGACTGTACTTCCTTTTGTAGGCAGCCAAAAATAAATACATAGATTAAAATAAGAGCTGTCTAAGTTCCCAGACAGGGACTGGGAAATGCCAACTTCCCCCTTCAGCCAGTCAGATTGAAGCAGCACAGCCATTTCCCTCACTGCATCCTCCATAGGGTAGAGTCCTACCATGCCCACAAGGTCTCGTGCACAGCAGCACCCTCCAGCCATGCTCCAGGACCAGCTATCCCCCTGCCACATCCTTTGCTCAAGCTTCAACACCAAGAAAAGGAAGAAGAAGGATCCTACTCAGATCAGCCACCTCTGCATGAAAATGATCCAGGCACATTTGAGTAATTGAACGTGACCCATATACTCTAATCAGCTGGCAAAGCACCCTGCAGTCTGTTTATGAAACCTTACAGAACATCTAGACACTGCTGATCATTTAGAGAAGGCATAAGAATAGGGAGAAATAGAGACAAAGCCATACCATCTCTTTTGCTCCAGGCTCAAAGACCTCATCAGCATGGGTCCCCTGTCCTTCACTGCAAGTAAAGCACAACGGCGTCGCACAAGAGTCTTGTTTTGGCCTAGTTTTGATATTATCAATTAAAGTCAATAAAATGAGAGATTAGCAATGGTAAGTCAAGCTGGGTTGATGAAAGGCCCCAGAGCAGTTCAGCATTTCTTCAAATAACCATTTCCCATGCCCTATCTAAGAGGGATCTTCTACAGTGGAGTAATAGAAAAATGTCTCAAGGATTTAAACGAGACAGGGAGCAAAGATGTTTTTCAAGCTTATTCATCCCAGTGACTCCATAAAAATATGCTACCAACATGGAGGGGGGGAAGCAACTAGGTTAAGTCTTTCTTCCTTCAGAGTAGAAATACCACTTGTTCTCCAGAAACTCCATCCTAATACCTATGAAGTGGACTTCTTTTTCCTATTATTTTTCTTTTTAGATGGACGCTGGTTCTGTAAGCTCCATAAATATGAATTGTAGCAAGAAATCTGCGCTGCTGCACAAAGAGAGACATGGTTCAGGCACATTTCAAAGTTTGGGTGCAGCTATGGACATGGAACTGTTGGAGCAGGTCCAGAGGAGGGCCACGAAGATGATCAGAGGGCTGCAGCAGCTCTGCTATGAGGATAGGCTACAAGAGTTGGGGCTCTGCAGCCTGAAGAAGAGAAGACTTCGAGAAGACCAGTATCTGAAGATCNCAACATTACCATTCTATGATCGTAAAATCCTGCAATTGTTTTTGCTGGAAAAGACCTCTAAGATGATGGAGTTCAACCATCAGCCTAACACCAACATGCCCTCTAAGCCATGTCCTGAAGCACCGTGTCCACATGTTTTTTTAACTCCTCCAGGGATGGTGACTCCACTCCCTCCCTGGGCAGCCTGTTCCAATGCCTGACCACTATTGTAGGAAATAATTTTTTTTCTAATATCCAACCTAAACTTCCCTTGGCACAGTTTCAGGCCATTTCTTCTTGATCTATCACCTGATACTAGGGAGAAAAGAGATCAATCCCCACCTCACTCCAGTTTCCTTTCAGGGAGTTATAGAGAGCAATGAGGTCTCTCCTCAGCCTCCTTTCCTCCAGACTAAACAATCCCATTTCTCTCAGTCACTCTTCACCAGGCCTGTTCTCTAGACCCTTCGCTGGCACTGTTGCCTTTCTCTGGACACACTCCAGCACCTCAATGTCTTTTTGTAGTAAGAGGCACAAATCTGAACCCATTATCCCCAAGATCGAGATCTCCAAGGTCTCAAATTCCACCATAATTAAAGTCAATAACTGCCCTAAGAAAATTACTAAAAGCTAAAAATTACTGATAATATTACCCAAAATTTCTAAGAGTTGTATTAAATGTGACATGTTCAGGCAGGCTATGACACCTATCTATATTCATATTCTGCTTCAGCACAATGACAACAAAACCTTGAAGAAACTCAAGGCACACACTGTAGGATTTGTGAATCAGTTTTAAGGAAAGCTGTGGGAGCCGTTAGGGTCTGTCTGCCTTAACATCTCATACTGGGGTCAGAGAGGTTCACTGAGAAGCAGGAGCTGCAGCCTGTACCCAAAGCATGTTCATGCTCTCCAAGCTATCAAGTTTGTCACTGGTGGTCAGCTGAGTTGCAGTAACAGATCACTCACAGCATTCCTGGGGTTGTTCAGTCTGGAGAAGAGAAGGCTCCAGTGGCATTCCAGTACCTAAGGCAGGGCTGCAGGAGAGGTGGAAATGGATTCTCTCAGGGAGAGCAGCAATAGGACAAAGTGTAACAGTTTCAAACTGAAAGGGGGTACATTGAGATTGGACATAGGGAAGAAAGTCCCCCAGGGGTCAGTGCTGGGACCAGTGCTGTTTAACATCTTTGTCAGTGACATGGACAGAGGAATCAGTGCACCCTCAGCAAGTTGGCAGATGACACCA
>WBNM01002063.1:1591-17620 GCA_013399055.1 Ramphastos sulfuratus | reverse complement strand
CCTGTACTAGTGGGAGGTGTCCCTGCCTATGTCAGGGGGTTGGATCTAGATGATCCTTGAGGTCCCTTCCAACCTTACCATTCTATGATTCTAAGTCTTTACTGCGAGGGTGGTTGGACACTAGCACAGGTTGCCCAGGGAGGTTGTGGCTGCTCCCTCCCTGGAGGTGTTCAAGGCCAGGTTGGACGAGGCCTTGAATGACCTGTACTAGTGGGAGGTGTCCCTGCCTATAGCAGAGGAGGTGGAACTAGATGACCTCTAAGGTTCCTTCCAACACCGTGTGAGCAGCCAAGTCTAGCTGACAGGCTTCCCTACCCATGGTTGGAGCAGACAATCTCTAAGGTCTCTTCCAACCTAAGCCATTCTGTGATTCTTGTTTGCTCCAGCTGTGAAAAGAAAAAAGTTCACAGAACATGGCCAGCATGAACCTGAGTGCTGTGGTGTGGGCAACATGTGGACAGTGTTGTAACAGCCCTATTGTAACTTACAAAGCCACAGTTTCTTACCCCACTGCAGCTCTCATGCTTTTGTCTGGGCACATGCATGAAGTTGAACTGCAAGGTGAATCTGGATGCTGGGATTTTCTGGCATGGATCCTAAGGCACCTACTGCTGCTTTGAATAGGGATGAAGAACAGAAGGAGAGAGACCACACACTGGATTCAAGACAAGTTTGTCTTAGTATGCTTGTAAAGGGAGGACCAAGAATTTCAGTTGATGACACCTTTCACCAGATGAGTGTGCAAGTTGTTTTTCTGTTGATACTTGCACTTGGTTTTTACAGTCAGGAGATAAAATACAGATAGTCCAAGACACTGCTGGGATTGCACTTTATGCATAGAACCCAGGGACGTGGCTGAATTGCAGCTACCCTCAGCATAGTCACCATGCTTCTCTTATGCATCCCCTTCCTCTCCCAAAAAAGTGAAGAGGGAGGAAGGAACAGCAGCATACCACAAAGTGGCTGAATGGTTTAGGTTGGAAGGGACTGTTAAATGTCATTATTTCAAATGCCCTGTCGGCAGCAGGACATCTTCAACTACATCAGGTTGCTCAGACCCCCCCATCCAACCTGAGCTAGAATCATAGAATGGTCTGGGTTGGAAGAGACTTTCAAAGGCCACCTAGTCCAACCCTCTCTGCAGTAAGCAGGAGTAAGATCAGGTTGGCCAGAGCCCTGTTGAGTCTCACCTAGATTATCTCCAAGGATGGGGCCTCAAATACCTCCCTAGGCAACCTGTCCTGGTGTTCCACTACCCTCATGGTAAAGAACCTGTCCCTAACATCCAATCTAAATCTGCTCTTTAGTTTGAAGCCATTGCCTCTTGTCCTATCCCTGCAGGCCTCTGTGAGCAGTCTCTCTCCATCTTTCTTGTTGGCTTCCTTCACGTACTGGAAGATAGCTATTACATCTCCCCAGAGCCTCCTCCTCTTCAGGCTGAACACCATCATCTTCCTCAGTCTGTCTTCATAGCAGGCTCCAACCTTCTGATCATTTTCATGGCCCTCCTCTGGACTTGTTCCATCAGGTCCATGTCCTTCCTGTACTGAGGGTTCCAGAGCTGGATGCAATACTCTAGGTGAGGTCTCACCAGAGTAAAGTGGCAGAATCACCTCTCTGGATCTGCTGGCCATACATCTTTTGATACAGTCCAGGCTGCCACTGGCCGCCTGTGCTGCAAGCTCACACTCTCTGCTCATGTCCAGCTTCTCATCCATCAGCACCCTAAGCCCTTTCCTGCAGGGCTGCTTTCTATCACCTCATTTCCCAGTCTGTATTGATAGTGAGGATTGTTCTGGCCCAGGCAGGGGCATCTAAACAACTTTCTGGGTAACCTGTGTCAGTGTTTCATCGCTCTCACTGTAAAACATCTCTTCCTTGTATCTGGTCTGCATCTCCCCTCTTTTAGTTTAAAAGCACATCCACATGGACTGCAAAGCTCCAACCAGTCAAGCAACCCCAGGCTCACTGTTGTACCTACCAAGTTCCTTCCTTTAGCCTCCCAGTGACACAAAGTCATTAACAATCACTGCAGCAGTCATGAACCAGACTGAAGTATGCAGTAATTGATTAAAACCAGACATGTCGCGGTTGCTTTTTATAGCTCCAATTAAGTGTCAGCCTAATTAATGGAAGTTAGTGTGCTAATTATAAGAGTCTGCCTTGTGACTCAGACTCAAACAAACGTTGTGCAAGAAATGCCAAGAATTTTTTTTTTTCATTTCTTTTTTGTCTTTCAGGCACCCAAGATAAATAATGACACTTATTTTTGTTACTTCTTAGCAACAGGAATGTTATACAACTGGACATCGTTCCTGCAGCTGCATTCACAAGTAGCTCCAATTCTACAGTGGAAAGCAAATATTTGCTTTAAGACAATGCAATCTGTTCCATCATCAGCCACTTATTTTGGAATCAAATTTTAAGGCTGTGTTTGCCAGACTGCTGAAAACGAAGATTCTTTCATGGAAGGTGGCCTCAACAGCATCTCGCTTCAGCTCTGCATTGTTTTCTTGCACACCAACCCAAAATGACAGCTATCTCTCTCCATCTCTTTCCATGCTCTGAGAAGCAGTGAACCACTGGCATTTTAGAAGTGAAATCAGTGTTATTTTTTTGAAAGTGGAAATTCACTGCCTTCAGCTTTCTACAAATTCAACCAGACACACCTGAAATGTTTTTTAGAGCCTCTCTGCCAGCTGAAAAAAGCAGTTGCAGGGACTACTGCATCCAGCTCTGAAGTTCCCAACACAAGGACATGGACCTGCTGGAGGTGATCCAGAGGAGGGACACAAAGGTGATCAGAGGGCTGGTTGAGGGATTTGGATCTGTTCAGTCTGCAAAAGGGAAGGCTCTAGGGAGACCTTATAGTGGCCTTCCAGTACCTGAAAAGAGCCTATACAACAGCTGGAGAGGGACTGTTTACAAAGGCCTGTGGTGATAGGACAAGTAGCAATGGTTTTAAAGTAGAGCAGATTTAGATTAGATGTTAGGAAGGAGTTCTTTACTACGAGGGTGGTGGAACACTGGAACAGGATGTCTCATCCCTGGAGGTGTTCAATACCAGGCTGGATGAGGTTTTGAGCAACCTGGTCTACTGGGAGGTGTCCCTGTCCACAGCAGAGGGGCTGGAATTAGCTGAGTCTCTTCCAACTCAAGACATTCTATAATTGCAGAGAGTACTTATGCAGAACAGTAGCAAACTCCTTGATGGATTAGAAATAAGTGGGATGTGCTTGAGGAGTGGGGAGTGGGATTAATTATGTTTCAACTAAACCAAGTTTGACAGCTAGACACGAACAGGCAGGTGTCAGTATGAAAGGCTGATATTTTAGGTAGAAAAGTACAGGTCTTGAGGAAACACACTGAACTGAAAGTGAACTAGAAAGACAATTCAACTAAATGGTCTTGTGGATGAGACTAGTGGAGAAGAAAACGTGAATGAAGCTAAGAATAAACTTGGAAGGACAGAGTAATTCAGGCTGGATGGGATCTCACGAGGTTGCTGGTCCCATCTTCTGCTCAAAGTAGGGTCAGCAAGAAGGCCAGACCAGGTTGTTCAAGGCTTATCTGGGTCTCAAAAACCTCTATGGATAAAGAGTGCACTGTCTCAGTCATCTTTTCCAATGCTTGACCTATGTCTTAGTGATTTTCACCCACCACACCCACTCAGAACTTCTCTTGTTTCAACTTATCCCTGTTGGCTCTTGTCCTCCTGTCCTTCATCACTGCAAAGAGTGGGCTTGTCTTCTTGATAACCTCCTTGCAGGTCCTAACAGCCTGCTATTAGGTTATTCCTGAGCCAATTTATCCATTTACAAAGAACTTCAAGAGAACATGAAATGAACAAGAAAGAAGAAACCTACTGAAGGCTTGATAATGGAACAAACAGAGCTAGGGAGAGCAAGGAATGAGAAGATACCTTGTTCACAGAATCACAGAAACATTTAAGTTGGAAAACACCCTCAGGATCACCAAGTCCAAGCGAGAACCTTACTCTACAAGGTTCACCCTGAACCATATCCCCAAGCACCACATCCAAATGACTTTTAAACACATCCAAGGTTGGGGACTCAAATATTTCCCTGCCCAGCTCATTCCAATGCCTGACCATTCTTGGTGGGGAAAAAAAAAAAAAAAAAAAAAAANNNNAAAATCTAATATTCAGTCTAAACCTACCCAGTGGCAGCTTGAGGCCCTTCCCTCTTGTTCTATCACTATTTACCTGTGAGAAGAGACCAGCACCAACCTCTCCCCAACCTCCTTTCAGGTAGCTGTGGACAGCGATGAGGCCTCCCCTCAGCCTTCTCTTTTTCAAACCAAACAGCCCCAGCCTCAGTTGCTCTTCATAAGGTTTGTTCTTTGACTTAGGGAGGGGATGGCCCCCAGAGCTTTTAGAATATTTTGGTTAAGCTCATGATACAAGGAGCAGAACAGACAGTGCCTGAGATGAAACATGGCACAAAGGTACTCAGCACAAAACAATGATGTAAACTATTATCAAGAAGGTCTGAAAGGAGAGGAGCAGGTAGAGCTCATGGGAAGCGTAGATGAGTAGAAGGAGGTAAAAAAAAACAATACAGCCAATTAGATGTACTTCTTCAGCTGTCACAGACCCTCCAGCCTACTGTAGGTCCCCAAAGGGGCCTTTATACTCACAGGAGAATCATGGGGCAAGGAAATACCACAGGGACGTCACGGCAAACCAGTGACATTTAAGAGCAGCTACCAGGACACAGTGTCCTACAAACTTCTACCACATACATTGGTTACTGACTCATCTGAGCCTGAGAAGCCTGAAGGGGAGAGCTGTATTACTGAATAAACACTTTGCTTGAGACCTTAAACAGCCTTCAGATTTACAGCAGCTGACAATGATGCAGACACTCTGAGCAGTCAGCTTAGATGCCACCACTGCAGAGATGAAGTACAATGAACTGAGCAGCTGTGCCAACTGGGCTGTTGGTGTCATATTGAGAGACAAGATGAACTTCTCTGTCCTTGCCTTCAATACCAAGCATATATAGTACAGCAGACAGTCAATAAATGCAATATCTTCCCACTCCTCCTCAAAGAAAGAGGTTACAAACTCACCAATTATCAGTGGCTCATCCTTCTCTCCTTTAATCAAGAACAGCAGCAAGCAGCCCTGTTGTAAAACTGAGCCCTGGACAACAGGCTGGCACAGGTACTCAGACAGTACTTTGTGGGCTGCTGAGGAACTCTAAGCGAGGACAGAAGGTCTGGCTCCAGACACACCTAGTAAGTCTTGTCCAAATCTCCCCTGGCCAGACTTTTCCACCCACAGCTTGGAGGTTGCTCATGAGCACTATAAATCTAAAGGCTAACTCCAAACAGACATGACTGCCTGGCTGACTTTCTGTTCTCCTCCCCCTCTATTCTGCCCTGGTGAGGCCACATCTGGAATATTGTGTCCAGTTCTGGGCTCTTCAGTTCAAGAAGGACAGGAAACTGCTTGAAAGAGTCCAGTGAAGAGCCATAAAGATGATGAAAGGAGTGGAACATCTCCCTTATGAAGAAAGGCTGAGGGAGCTGGGGCTTTTTAGCTTGGAGAAGAGGACACTGAGAGGTGACCTCAATCATGTGTACAAACATGTGAAGGGCAGTAACAGGAGGAAGGAGCCAGGCTCTGCTCAGTGATGTCCAATGATAGGAAAAGGGGCAATGGGTCTAAGCTGGAGCACAGAAAGTTCCACGTGAACAGAAGGAAAAACCTTTTCACTGTGAGGGTGACAAAACACTGGAATGGGCTGCCCAGAGTTGTTGTGGAGGCTCCTTCTTCAGTGACCCTCCTGGACAAGTTCCTGTATGACCAACTCTAGGTGATCCTGCTCTGGCAGTGGGGTTGGACGGGATGATCTTTTTAAGTCCCTTCCAACCCCTGGTTCTGTGATCCTGTTGCCTAGAAATTCCCCCCTCTCATACTGTGTTCCACCTCAGGTTTCTAATGGACAGCAAGTCACAACAGGACATGGGCCAGGAATGGATGTAGAATGTCTCCCAAGCCTTTCTACCTTGGTCTCCAACCACAAATTGTCAGGGACCAGTTGTTCCTAAAAGACTTAAGACTGCAGTAAGTCAATGATAATTTTTGATAAAGGTAATGTCTGAAGAATAGTTCTATTTGGGGGTATTAAAGACATAGTCTGGCTAAAACAGAGGGTGAATGTCACAAGATTAAATCCAAATCACCTTTACCATTTTCACTGCATTGATTTTTTTTTGAGAGACCAGAATATTTGTTTTGAGGGGAGAAAGAGTCCCCCTTTTCTGCAGGGTTGTTCTCAGTTTCATCATCCCCAAGCATCACTATGGTGCTTCTGCACCTAGAAGGGCTTGGTATGTTTTTAAAGACTGAAGGGATTCATAACCACTGTGGCTGTAGGCCTCCAAAAGTCAGTGTGTTTAAATCAAAATAAAATGGGCAGGTTCACAGACCAGCTATGTCCCACAGTGAATAAACACAACTTATCTAAATTTAGATGGCACTGGATCCATTTAAAATGCCTGTAAGAACAACCTCTACCATAAAACAGGAACATGAAGCTGTAATGCAATGTCCTGCAGGCTGAAGGACATTGATCTTTTTATTCATCCTCAGAGAGCAAGGTGCACCTGAGTGATATCATGGAAAAAACATTTAGCAGACAGGTCTTGCATCTGCCCAGTTCAGCCTTCTGCTCCATCCCAGAGTGGGCTGTGTACTATTTAAAGTGAACAGACTGATGCAGGAGAGAGAGAGAGAAAGAGAGAGAGAGAGATTGTGTTTCAAGTTAATCATTACAATCCATACTTTTCCTTTGGGTTTATTTGATTTGTGGAATTACGTCTTTCAATAAAGGTCACAGTATGTGACAGTCAATTAAGTCTAACACATATAGATGCATGACATCCCTCCTCCTTTCAGGTACTCAAAAACTCCTTCACCCCTACAGTTAAACAAACCTCTTCTTCCTCATTAACTTTCCCCAGCTAATGTTTGGGATGACACATCAGCCTCTGGCTGCCAAGTGACCTGTGCTTCTGTCACAGCAGCCAAGGCACCACAGGAGAAATATCCTGGTCCAGCCAGAGCCTTTAGCTTGAATCTAGATGGTCTGAGAAGAGACAGTGTCCCTCAAAGGGATCAAGCCAGGCAGAAAACATCTTTTTGGAGAAATCTATACCTTTTGATTTATAGGCAAAGCTTGTCCTTTGAAAATTTCACTGCAGATATTTGCTGGCAGCCAACTAAACTGTGCAATAGTGATTAAATTAAGAAACATTGGTTCTCAACAGTGCATGAGGCATGGGCAGCAAATACTGTAAGAAATATTCATCAGAATCTTTACATGAAAAGGCAGAGAACAGAAGCACAGAAAGTTAGGGGCTGGAAGTGACCTTGCAAGACCATTTAGTCCCAACTCCNTCCCTGGGGTTGTTCTTTCCCAGGTGCAAGACTCTACACTTGCCCATGTTGAATTTCACTCCATTTCTCCCTGCCCAGCCCTCCAGCCTTTCTAACTTTTCTCTGAAGGACAACACAATCCTCCGGTGTGTCAGTCACTCCACCCAGTTTTGTGTCATCAGCAAATTTGCTGACAGTGCACTCTATTCTCTCATCCAGGTCATTGATTCTATTGATTAGTACTGGTCTTAGTACTGACTCCTAAGTGGTTTCACTAGATACAGGCCTTCCAAGTTCACATTTTCTAAAGCTAGATCTTTATCCCTCTTCAGAAGACTTGCACTGGACAATAACTAACCACTTTAAAAAGTAATTTTAAAGTCACAGTGATTGCCTGACAAACTCCTTTAGCAAGTGGCAAACAACTGCAATGCTACCTGCCTGAGGTTTGGTCTCTGACAGGCTTTATCAGCCATTCAGCTACCAAGCAGCAATTTACCTGAAGTACCACATCTAAGAAGCCTGACTGCAAGTGCTCAGAAAACTGTGGCTTCAGACAAGGGATTGTGCTGATTTTACTCCATCTGCTTAATGTATTAATCTAGCTAATTTACTGGGAAAATTCAGTCTAGAAGAGGATCAAACCCCCTAATAAAAGGGAAGTGTCTCTCTGACAGACTGACACTCTCACCCCACACAATCTCAGTGAAATATTAATATTAAAAGCTTAAGGATAATTACCCTTTTTTTCTCTCTATTAAAAAAAAAAAGTCAATATTAACTATTTTACTATGATTACTTTAGTGGCTAATGAACAAAGGAAGAATTTTTTTACAATGAGGGTGGTGAAACATTGTCCCAGGTTGCCTAGAGAGGTGGTAGATGCCCCATTCCTGAAAACATTCAAAGTCAGGTTTCCTGAAAACATTCAAAGTCAGGCTTGATGGGGCTCTGAACAACCTGATCTAGTTAGGGATGTCCCTGCTCAGTGCAGGGGGGATAAGACTAGATGACCTTTAAAAGTACCTTCCAAACCATTCTGTGATTTTGTGATGTGCATCAAGTTTGAAAGCCATGAAACAGGAGAAATGAAAATTGAAGGAAAAAACACACAAGGAAGATTACAGGAGACAAAAAAAGGCAGCAGAAGAAAAAAATGGAGAAAAGAGGAAAGGAATCACAGAACCTCAGAGGTTGGAAGGGACCTGCAAAGATCATCGAGACCAACTCCTCTGCCAAAGCAGGATCACCTTGGGTAGTTTGCACAGGAATGCATCCAGGCAGGTTCTGAAAGTCTCCAGAGGAGGAGACTCCACAACGTCTCTGGGCAGCCTGTTCCAGGGCTCTGTCACCCTCACTGGAAAGAAGTTTCTCTTTGTGTTGAGCTGAAACCTTCTATGTTCCAGTTTGTAGCCACTGCTCTTTGGCTTATTGCTGCTGAGCAGTGAAAACAGATTGGCCCCCTCCACTTGACACCCACCCCTCAGATACTTATACACATTAATGAGATCTCCTCTCAGCCTTCTCTTATCCAGACTAAACAGCCCCAGGTTTCCCAGTCTCTCAATATAAAATGGAATGTGATAGCCAAAAACATTTTCTTGCTGAGATCTGCCACAGGAAGACGACAGGGTTATTACAATTATCAGCAAGAATCATACAGTCATTCCCATCCAATATTCTCAACCCATGGCAAGCAAAAGGAAACTCCAAATATTTCAAAATAGTTCACAGACCAGAATTAAAAAGCAGCCGAATTTTCCACTGCCTAGGCTGGCCTCTCACACCTTCATCCAGCCAATGCTGGCTTGATACATTCCTTAACACTGATAGGGTAAAAATATCAACCAAGATGATTCCACAGACCAAGCTAAGAAGTTCTCATTTTGCTCACCCTGCCATTACTTCCAAGTGGAGCTGGCCAGAAACTGTCAGGAAGGCAGGCACATTGAAGAACTGGGTCTTTTCTGCAGATTCTCTTGCCTTATTTGAGGTCTGCAAGTCAAAAAAAGTGAGCAAGAAGTCAGGTATTTGAAATAAAAACATAGCTCCTTACTTATGGAACACCACAGCTCCCACCTCCACTTTCAGTGACCTATAAGGATATAGGTTGTAGCACCACAACAACTTGCAGTACAAGACACTGGATACATATCCCCAGTGTCACAGAATCATAGAACCATAGAATTGTCAGGGTTGCAAGTGACCTCAAGGGTCATCTAAGTTCCAACCGCTCTGTCATGGGTGAGGACACCTCACATTGGATCAAGTTGCTCAGAGTCCCATCCAGCCTGGCCTTAATAACCTCCAGGGATGAGGCTTCCACCACCTCCCTGGGCAACCTGTGCCAGTGTCTCACCACCCTCATGGTGAAAAACTTCCTAACACCCAATCTGAATCTACCCACTTCCAGTTTGGCTCCATTCCCCCTAGCCCTGACTACCTGACATCCTAAAAAGTCCCTCACCAGTTTTCTTGTAGGCCCCCTTCAGATACTGGGAGGCCACAATAAGGTCTCCTCAGAACCTTCTCCTCTCCAGACTGAACAGCCCCAACTCTCTCAGTCTGTCTCCATAGGAAAGGTGCTCCAGCCCTCTGATCATCATTGTTGTAATTGCTGTTTAATGACCCTGGTGAATTATTTGAGCTAGGTAAAAGAGGAAGATTTGCATCCACAGGCATATTCAAGGTGAGAGGCTCAACAGGACTCTGGGCAGCTTGATCTGGAAGGCCACAATAAGGTCTCCTTGGAGCCTTCTCTCCTCCATACTGAACAGTCCCACCTCTCTCAGTCTGTCTTCATAGGAGAGGTGCTCCAGCCCCCTGTGTCAGCAGCAAAGCTTGGACATGTCAGCAGAGAGGAAGGATAAGCAGTTCAAACAATATCTAAAAGAGCTAATAGGGATCATAAATTGGAACATCATAGAATGGTAAGGTTGGAAAGAGACCTCAAGGATCATCTAGTTCCAACCCACTGCCATAGGCAGGGACACCTCCCACTAGCACAGGTTACTCAAGGCCTCCTCCAGTCTGGCCTNGTTGAGCTTTTCATCAATCCAGACCCCCAGGTCCTTTTCCTCAGGGCTGCTCTCAGCCATTCACCACCCAGCCTGGAGTTGTGCTTGGGGTTGTGCCTACCTGGCAATCAGTTGAGCTGAATGGGAATCACAGAACGGTGGGGGCTCAAAGGGACCACTGTAGATCAACTAGTCCAACCCCTCTGCTAAACAGGGTCACCTAAAGTAGGCTGCCCAGAATCATGTCTAGAGAAGGAGACTCTACAACCTCTCTGCACAGTCTGTTCCAGTGCTCTGGCACTCTCAAAGGAAAGATGTTTTTCCTGATGTTTAGGTGGAATTGCCTTTCTCCCAGTTGGCCCTTTGTCACTGGGCGTCAGTGAAGAGTCTGTCCCCATCCTCTTGATACCTACCCTTCAGATATTGATATGCATTGAGAAAATCCCCTGTTAATCTCCTCTTCCCCAGGCCTTCCAGCCTCTCCATGTTAAAAGGACCCAGCTTCACAGTGTTTGTTTGCTCTAAACTTTGTCAGCAGTAAAAGTTCATACAAAGCCAAAAGGATGTGTGGCTCTCCTCACCTCTTGCCTTTGTATCTGGGTATGTCAGGAGCTCTACATTTTACTCAAAGAACTCTGTGACTTATGTTTTAAACACAGAATCACAGAATACATTGGGTTGGAAGGGCTGCTCAAAGTTTATCTTGTCCAAACCCCCTGCAGTAATCAGGGACATCCCCAACTCTATAAGGTTGCTCAGAGCCCCATCAAGTTTAACCTTGAATATCTCCAGAGGTGGGCCTTCTACCACATCTCTGGGCAACCTGTTCCAGTATTTTACTACCCTCATTGTGAAGAACTTCTTCCTCATGTCTAACATCCATGAGTTGAATTAGGAATGCCATTGTAGAAAGGAAGGAGGTAACTCAAAATGTCAGGCAGGACAGATTCACCATTTCACAAGCAAGTCTGAGAACATGAGTGGTACAAATGCAGATTTTCTAGAGCTGCCTCTGATTTCTGGCTCCCTGGTAAAGTAATACACATATGGCTAAGGGCTTGGTCTACCTAGGAGTTTGGGAGCAGACAGAAAAAACACATCTCATGTTTCTAGGAAATGCAGATGTACAAAATGAGAATCCCTCTGGATTACCTGTTGAAGAACACTTTCCCCAGCAACACACAAAAGAATGGTCCCAGCCTCCAAGTAGAAGTACTGATTTTTCACTCTTTCCTCTCAAGATGAATGGTGAAGGGGAAGAGAAGAATCTCTACTGTTTGGAAGTTTGAGACTTCACACAGCATTACCTTGAAAATTCAATTTCAAGTGTGATGAGAAAATGGAGAAGTATTTTCTGTGTCAGGTGCACTGACTTAGAGCAAAGACTTCTAAAAGCAGTGTTATTTCCTTTTGGTGGGTAAATGAATCTGTTTCCATTGCAAAATGACAAACACTACTCCAAAAAAAAGGGAATGCAATGTGCTCTTAGGGCTTGCTCTTCGGTCCTCCAAAACAACAGAACTGAGACAATGTGGAGTCAGGAACACACATTATATAGGCACTAAAAGCCAAACTGTTTCATTGCAGCTTTTGCACATTTTTTTCATGTCTCCAGATAATTTAAGCACACAAAATCTAAGACTAATGGAAAACTTAACGAGTTCAGTGTTCCATTATAAAAAACACCCTAAAAAAGTCCCATTCAAGTGACAGTATATTTGGGGGAGTTAATTTACAGGCACAAAAGAAAAATTAGAAGACCTCTGTGTCAAGTACTTGAAAACTATTTGAATATAAGGACTGTGCTTCACTACTACTCTTGCAGACACCAAGCTGACCACGATCATAGAATCAGAATGGCTTGGGTTGGATGAGATCTTAAAGATCATAGAATCAACCAGGTTGGAAGAGACCTCTAAGATCATCCAGTCCAACCTATCACCCAGCCCTATCCATGGCACTAAGTGCCTCATCCAATCTTTTCTTGAACACCTTCAGGGACAGTGACTCCACCACCTCCTTGGGCAGCCCATTCCAATGCCAATCACTCTCTCTGGCAAGAACTTCCTCCTAATATCCAGCCTAGACCTCCCCTGGCACAATTTGAGACTGTGTCCCCTTATTCCATTGCTGGTTGCCTGGCAGAAGAGACCAACCCCAGCTGGCTACAACCTCCCTTCAGGCAGTTCCAGAGAGCAATGAGGTGTGCCAAGCCTCCTCTTCTGCAGGCTGCACACCCCCAGCTCCCTCAGCCTCTCCTCACAGGGCTGTGCTCCAGGCCCCTCACAGCCTTGTTTGCCCTTCTCTGGACACCTTCCAGTACCTCAACATCTCTCTTGAATTGAGTGGCCCAGAACTGGACATAGGACTGAAGATGTGGCCTGACCAGTGCTGAGTACGGGGGCAGAAGGATTTCCCTGGTCCTACTGGCCACACTGTTCCTGATCCAGGCCAGGATGCCACTGGCTCTCCTGGCCACACTGCTGGCTCATGTTCAGCTATTATCTACCAGCACCCCCAGGTCCCTTTCTGCCTGGCTGCCAGGAGCTTGTTCTGGCAGACAGTGTCAAAGGCTTTGCTGAAGTCCAGGTAGACTACACCCACAGCCCTCCCTGCATTCACCAGGAGGGTAACCTAATCATAAAAGGAGCTCAGGTTGGTCAGGCAGGACCTGCCCTTCCTAAACCCACGCCGGCTGGGCCCAACCCCTTGGCCATCCTGTAGGTGCTTTGTGATGGCACTCAAGACCATCTAGTTCCAACCCCTCTGCAGTGACCAGGGACACCTTCCGCTAGACCAGGCTGCTCAAAGCTGTATCCAATCTGGCCTTGAACATTTCTGGGGATGGGGTATGCACAGCCTCTCTGGGCAACCCATTCCAGTGTCTCACAAACCTCATAAAGAAGAATTTCTTCCCTATATCTTAAACTGCAAGGAGCCATCTCGGGCAAAGAAAGTCAACAGCCTCTTAAGCTGTGTAAGGTAGAGCACTTCCAGCAGGTTGAGGGGACCCCTCCCCTCTGCACAGCACTGGTGACTCATCAGAATTGCTGGGTGAAGTGCTTGCTTCCCTAGTACAAGAGATGTGGGCAGAATGGATTGAGTCCAGCAAAGGGCCACAAAAAATGACAAATGGACTGGAGCATCTTTTATATGAAGAGAGACTGAGGAAGCTGGGACTGTTAAGCATGGAGAAGAGAAGGCTCTAATGGGATCTTATACCCCCTGGAGGGGAATGAAGAAGGAACCAGACTCATCTCAGCTGTGATTACTGAGAGGGTGAGAGACAACAGGTATCAATTTTAAACTAGATAGTGAAATTCCATCTGAAAACAAGAATATATTTCATTTGCTGTAAGAGTGGCCAAGCACTAGAACAGGTTGTCTCCATCTGGGGAGACATTCAAAACCCAACAGGACAGAGTTCTGGGCAACTTACACAGGAAGAGGAAGGACATGGAACTGTTGGAGGGGGTCCAGAGGAGGGCCACGAAGATGCTCAGAGGGCTGCAGCAGCTCTGCTATGAGGACAGGCTGAGAGAGTTGGGGCTCTGCAGCCTGAAGAGAAGGCTTCCAGGAGACCTTAGAGTAGCCTTCCAGTATCTGAAGGGGGCCTACAGGAAGGCTGGGGAGGGACTATTGACAAGGTCTTGCAATGACAGGACAAGGGGCAATGAGTTTGAACTGGCAGAGGGGAGATTTAGACTGGATGTTAGGAGGAAGTTCTTTACAGTGAGGGTGGTGAGGCAATGGAACAGGTTACCCAGGGAGGTTGTGGCTGCTCCCTCCTTGGAGGTGTTCAAGGCCAGGTTGGAGGAGGCCTTGAGTGACCTGTGCTAGTGGGAGGTGTCCCTGCCTACAGCAGGGGGTTGGAACTAGATGATCCTTGAGGTCCCTTCCAACCTTACCATTCTATGATTCTATGAACTTGCTCTAACTAATCTTGAGAGAGGTGAGATTCACAGATGATTTTTCTGACTTTTAAGAAAACTTGAAGATCAGTGAGATTTTTGTTCTAGCATTTTCTATATTTCAATGTCATTCCTAAGATTTGGAGGAGTCAAAGGTTCAGGAGAATGGCAGAAAGAAACTTGTGAAGCTGAGGTTTGGCTGATCTGCATTCACTTCCAAACAAATGCTTTCTTCTGAGATGAGCTTGGAAAAGTGAGTACACTTTTTAAAGCACACATCCTAGGATTTGTGCCACGTGTTGCTAACTCAGCTAAGCATGTCACTGTCTCCAGCTATCCTGTTCCCCAATTTGCTTTGTCACAGGGACCAGGTGGGTATGCCAGCCTTTGATATTCTGCAACCTGCCATTTTTCTCAATCAGTTGGAAGGTGTTGCTTTGGTTCTCAAAAAAGCTCTGCTGCTCATCACAAAGATAAAACAGGAACTGCCAAAGATCTCAGATTGCAAGGCAGTTTTATCTCTCCTCAGCATCATGTCAAGGAAAAGTGCAAACTTGCCTTGCTCCACAGAGATCAATGAAAATGTGACAACTTGTGGCTGTAACCCCGAGACTGCTTCCTTTGTTCCCTAGGTTTTGCAGTTCTAAAAACCCAAAACAACAAAACCAGAGGATGAAGAAGCAGGCCTCTACTGTTTTCTTTAAATAAATTCAAAGTATTTAATAAAAAACAGTAAGAGTATTAATAAACATGGAAACAACCACACATCACAGTCCCAAAGCCGTGGCCAGAACACTGAAGAACCATGGGCCACTCCAGTTTCTCCTACTGCAAGCTTAGTTCAGCTACATTCCCTGTTCCACCAGTGAAAAATCCCACCTAATCCTGTAGGATGCAACTTCTAAACAACAAGAAAGAGACAGACTGGAAGCAGGAAAAGAACAGAAGAAATCAGCCATGAAATCTTCCCCCCAATCCACAAACAGGATACAGCTGTCTCCCGGAACTGGAGCTTGGTTTATTTGTAATGCCTCTGTGTTATTTTTCATTCTCCAAATCAGATGCAAATCAGGGATGCAAAGGGAAAACAGACACAACAGTAAGTGATTGGAGGAAGAGTGTGAGAACTCTTCCTCACTGCTCAACTGCTCCACCATATTTGAAAGGTGATGGTAGACTGGTGAAGTTCCTGCTGACTGGAGAAGGGCAAACATAACACCCATCTTCAAGAAAGGAAAAAAGGATTACCCTGGGAATTACAGACCAGTCAGTCTCATCTCTGTGCCTGGCAAGATCATGGAGCAGATCCTGCTGAAAGCTCTGCTAAGGCAAATGGAAAACAAAGCAGAGGTGATTGGTGGTAACCAGAATGGCTTCACCAAGGGCAGATCTTGCCTGACAGATTTGGTAGCTTTTTATAATGAAGTCACAGCAACAGTGGACAGGGAAAGGGCAACTGATGTCATCTACCTGGACCTGAGTAAGGCATTTGACTCTGTCCCACATGACATCCTGGTCACCAAACTAGAAAAATGTGGACTGGGTGGGTGGAGCACTGCTGGATAAGGAATTGGCTGGATGGTGGCACACAGAGAGTGGTGATCAAGGGCACAATGTCCACCTGAAGACAAGTTCCAAGTGGCATCCCTCAGGGGTCAGTGCTGGCACCAGTGCTGTTTGACATCTTTGTCAG
>WBNM01002062.1:38762-50706 GCA_013399055.1 Ramphastos sulfuratus | reverse complement strand
TTCTTCTCTTTTTTTTTTTTCTCAGAGTAAAGAATAAGCTGTAGTGATGCCATGACGTGTACGCTTTCATATCATGGCAAGGAGTGGAGATTTGAGAAAGACAATAAATATACAGGGACTTTGTGAGTAAAGAAAAAAGAAAAACAAAAAAAGTGGGGGGAGGGGGGTGGGTAATAAAAGCCCAGAACACAACAGTAACATGAACTTGACAATGCAAAATGTTTGCCAAGGTTCAGATATCAAAAAGCAAATGAAAAGGTTCTTTATTCTTGTTGATGTCTCCAGTGAGGGCTCTGCTCCTGGTATCTCCTGGGGTTTGAGATTGGCTATGGTGCAGTCTTCAAGCTGTAGAAGTTGCTTTCTCTGTGTATCCACACGGGTACCACCTTCAGTGGTAGGGAAGGTAGTTTTCACCTCTGGTGTCCTGCACTCTCTGAAGAGCAGGGATTAGAATTTCTGGCAAATTTGCTTCAGTGGGAGAGGTTTTAGCTGTGTAGAAGTAGTGGGTGATGGTAGAGGAAGAAGGGCAGCATACAGTGAAGCCCAGGAGGCTTTTATGTCAGTGAGTGATGGATTGGAAAGTCAAGGAAAAGCAGCAACAGAGAGAGAGAGAGATCACACATCGCAGGCCAGAGGTGCATGTTAGCATGGCTTAGAAATGATCGGAAGAATCACACTTGTAGAATGGTGTGGGTTGGAAGGACCCTTAAAGGTCAACACTCCCCCCATGTACAGGGACCCTTTCCACTAGACCAGATTGCCTAAAGCCCTGTCCAAACTGCCTTTGAACAGTTTCAAGGATGGGGCGTCTACCACCTTCAACCTGTTCCAGTGCATCACCACCCTCACAGTGAGGAATTTCTTCCTAGTATTTAATTCAAATCTCGCATCTTGCAGCCAGCAGTCCAAGAGAGGTAACCCTTTACAGTGCTCTTGTGAGACCCCACATCAAATACTTCAGCTAGTTCTGGTGCCCTCATTATAAAAAGGACACAGAGTTGTTGGCCAAGTCCAGACTAGGACCACAAAGGTGATCCAAGAGCTAGAACACCTGCTATGAGGATAGGCTGAGGGAGCTGGGGTTGTTCAACCTGGAGAAGAGAAGACTCTGGGGGCATCTTACAGCTCCCTTCCAATACCTGAAGGCATCCTACAGGAAGGCTGGAGAGAGTTTTAATAAGGGTGTCTAGCAATAGGACAAGGAGTGGGATGATTTTAAGCTGAGGAAGAGTAGGTTTAGACTGAATCTTAGGAAGAAATTCTTCATTATGAGGGTGGTGAGACAATGGAATGGGTTTCCCAGGAAGGTTGTGGATGCCCTTTAAGGTCAGGTTGGATGAGGCTTTGAGCAGCCAAGGCTAGGTGTGAGGTATCCCTACCCATGGTTTGGAGTAGATGGTCTCTAAGGTCCCTTCCAAACTAAGACATTCTGTGATTCTGTGATTCTGAAACTGTTATCCCTTGTTCTATCACTACAATCCTCCTGGGGTTAACAGACTCTCCCCATCTTTCATGTAGTAAGTACTGGAAGGATGCCATAAGGTCTTCCTGTAGCCTTCTCCAGGGTAAACAAACCAAACTCTTTCAACCTGTTCTCACAGAAGAGGTGTTTCAGCTCCTCTTCATCTTCATGGCTCTCCTCTGGACCAGCTTGAGCAGGTTCCTGTCTTTCCTGTCTTATGGGACCCCACTACATACAAGCTGGACAGTGTTGAGAGTGACCATTGAACAATTTCCACAATATTAAGAGAAAATGAGGCATTTGTGAAACAAGCCAAGCTTCTTTGAAGGGCTGAGCTCCATTGGTTGAATGGGCCACCACTTGTGATGGAGAACATAGCCATTCAGGAATGTGACAGCTCTGCCCAAGCTACACCTGTAATACTAAGGCACCTGAGTCTTTAAAAGTGAGAGCAGGTTAATGCTGTTGGGGCCTTACATTACTGTGCTGCTACCCTGAAACACNAATCTGAAATACACCTTTGTAATTGCTGCTTTTCTTTGTTTCACTCGATATCTGCCAGAACCGTAATTCAATGGACATTGCATGGGTTAGTGTTATTCATGCTGGATTATTTCATCTCAGACAGAAATCTTCTCCTGGATTCAGTGGTTAGCACTGAGAAAAATCTTGTAATCTTTTTCTGCTTTCTCTAAAGGTTCAGTTATACTATGAACTGACAATTTGCATGGAAATGCACATCTAGGATTATTTTCACTCCAGTCTTTGAGTGAAGCCTGCAGTCCTTGTGCTGCAGAAGTGCTGGGCATGGCATCACTCTCTGCATGTGTGTGCATTTGCAAGCACATCCCTTTCAAGAGTAGAGGAGACTTTCTATATAGAATCATATGCTCATAGAACAGTGGAGTGTTGTGGATTGGAAGGAACCTTTTAAAGGCCATCCTTTCTAACTGCTGGAGTGAGCGGGGTCACTTTCAACTAGATCAGGTTGCTCAGAGCCTCACCCAACCCGACCTGGAATGTTTCCAGGAATAGGGTTTCTAAACCACCTCTCTGGGCAACCTGTTCCATGCTGGTGGTGCTTACAGAGCTGTGATGTGGAGGCACATATCACCTGCCTCAGAAGATACTTCGGGGTGGGGGAAGGCGTCTTCCACTGGTTGATAGAGATGTAGAATAATTCAGTGGGGAAGGGACATCTGAGATCTCCAGTCCAGCCTTCTTTTCAGGGCAGGGCTGGCTTCATGGTTCTTGAGTGTTTCTGGTTCTTGCCCAGCCAAATCTGGGATATAGTCAAGGATGCAGATGACAGCACCACTCCAGTCAGTACTTCTTTGGGGTACACCTGTGGGCAAGGGTGCAGATGCACTCTCATCTGCCGTAACATTCAATGTTGGTCACTTCCATTCTGCCCTGGGCTTGTCCTCTCTAAGCAAGCCACTTTCATGGCCACATCAGCATGGTGAAGATCCCAATCCACCAGAGATCTGATCCAAAGCCAAGCAGCTGGGCTGTGTTCAACACTGAGCACAGAAACTGACTCTCCTCAAAGTGCTGGATGTTACTTCCACTTACCCAAATGTCATGCATGGGTCCAGGTAGGCGGTGGGGTGACCCCAAGCTCCAGAGATCCCCACTTCAACACTCTGGTCGGTCTTCTCTAAGGTTTACTAAGTATGTTTAGCCTCCTAGCTTCATTTCTCCATCAGTACAGTGCCTACCTCACAGGGCACCAAGTATAAAACTCAGAGAATAAGGAAAATGCAGACAATCCTTCTCCTGTGTAGGTGAAATTCCTGGGAAAATATAAATGTGAGTGGGAAAAAGAGGCTTCTTGGTTTTCATCCTCCATTCTGTGGTCAGTACTGAAGAAGTGTGTTGCAGAATTGTGTCTGAAGAATTCTATTTTGTGTAAAAACTTGGTGAGAGGTTTCTAATTTCTTCAGGAAATAGATTTAGAGATTAAATGGAAAGCTGAAAACCTGAGGGTTTTTTGATGAAAAGTAAACCCCTCAATTATTCCTTAATGTCCTATACACATATATGCACATTATAAGAATAGTTTTAACATTATTTGGCTTTAATGCAGAGGGTGGCATTTTCACGAGGTCATCCATTGCAGCAGTGCAAAAAATGACCTAGGCCTCATCTTCTCTGTGAAATCTACTTAAAAATAATGATCTGGGGAGAAATCTGACTGCTGACACTAACTATATAGCTCCTTTATCTGTCTGCTCTCATCTGTATATTTGTTTTCCCCATATATCTGATAGATCTTCTGAGTCCAACAGAGACTTTTTGCAATGCTGTCTGATACAGGGCCATGGAGACTTGTGGCTGCTTCTGAATAGCAGTGGATTTGTTGAAGTAAATCAGATCTGGAGTCGCTGAGAGGGAGTTAATGTAAAATGTTTTGGTGTTAGCTTTACAGTCACTTTAATAGGCGTAACTGCTCTATTAAACTGATTTGCCTTTATTTAACTCTTGTTAGGACCTGAGCAGAATAAATGTTTTCCTATAGGAAGGATGAATTTTACAGAGTAAAATAGCCATTATAAACCACCTAAATGCCTCAACCATAATGATGTGACATCTCACATCCTGAAACCCAGACTGCTTCTGCTATGGTAGGGCCCAAAAGTCCTCTTTCATTCTCTTCCCCACCTCCTCTTTTCCCTTACCCCAACTGCACCTTCAGAATGTATAGTCAGATGATGGTGTTGGGCACACAGCTGGTTAGACCTTGGGTAGTTATGCACAATTGAAATTGTCACCTTATTTCAGAAGAGCAACTCCTGACTTCAGCCCAAGCCAGCTTTGATAAATTAAGACTCTATTTTGAAGTTGCAACTTGTACTGGTCTGGTATAGATATGAGCTGGCTTCACCCTCAGGTCTGGGTTAATTGTACTAAAAACTAACCCAAATGTTTTTTTGTGTCTTTCTAGGTCCTCTTTTGCCCATGGATGACAGTGGCTATACCTCTTTACTGGAGGGAGGGAGAGATGTGGTGGGCTATGCTGGAAGGTGTTGGGAAGGTGATAGGTTGGGTACCTTTGTTGCTCATTTCTCCGCCATGCAAC
Organism: Ramphastos sulfuratus; assembly: GCA_013399055.1. Classification (NCBI taxonomy): domain Eukaryota; kingdom Metazoa; phylum Chordata; class Aves; order Piciformes; family Ramphastidae; genus Ramphastos; species Ramphastos sulfuratus. The sequence goes on along the minus strand of WBNM01002062.1, from coordinate 46,162 downwards.
TGGCATCTCCTCAAACCTGATTCTCAGACAGGTGAAGAGCCCAAGGGATGGGGTTTGGGTACCCCGCTGCTGCTGGCTGTTGGACTGTGAAAAGCACATAGAGGATAGCATCCAACAGGTCTGACTGTGGTATGCTTATGTCAACCCAGCATTTATAAAACAAACAACAGAGAGGATCTTGCAGCATCTTTAAATCCTCCATACTGCCTTTGTGGAAGGCAGTGGGATAAAAAAACCTTTAACATTGCTCATAATGTGGCTGCCAGAAATACGCGTCTGGGAGTGAGTGTTGGAAACTCAGTGAAAGCAAAGCTGCTGAAACTATTCCTTGCTTTAGTTTTTTGTGGATTTTTTTGTTGTTGTTGGTTTTTTGTTTGTTTGTGGGCTTGAGTTTTTTGAGGATTTTTTTTTTGTTTGTTTTGTTTTGTTTTGTTTCCTCTTCTTGGCGCTATCTTTCAACTACAGCTCCTGGAAATTTGTCACAGGTCAGGAAAACTTAAGCCATGATTTGTAGAAAATGAATGGACTTTTAAAACCATTTTTTTTGGTCCCTTGTGCCAGTGGGGTGCCAATCACTGTGTGCTGGTGTTGTCTGGTTCCTCTGGTGCTATCATTAGGAGGTGCGGGCAGTGTTCATTACAGGGAGGCTGAATCTTGCTGCCTGTTAAAGGAATTGAGCTGCCTGACCTTAACGTGTGACTGATATTTAATGTGAAGATTCTGTGGACACCAACAGGCTGTAATGGAAACAATGCAAAGCAGTCCAAAGGCTTAGCCTCAAGAAGACAGCAAAATAAGTTAAATTTAGCAATTAGTAAAAGTCCTTGGGGCCTAAAGGTCCATGGAGCTAAAAAAAAGAAATCTATTTTTTTCCACTTCAAAATTGCACTGATTCCTTGTAGGCTCATGGGGAAGAACGTGGTACAGTCTATTTGCCTTGGGCTGATGGGAGTTTTTGATGCTTCTAACTTCACCCATATGGGTTCATCTCCAGCGCCACATCCATCCCCATCACCCTACTTGTCTCTTGCTTCACTGAGATGCACAGGCCCTGTACTGTGGAGATGATCATCCATGGCATCTCTCTTGATGCACTGGTCACACCTCCTTGCAGCTGTGTTACCCACAGTGATTGAGCTGCCTGCAGACCCCATCTGGCCTTGGTGATGGTCACCTGCTATGAATCTGTGAGTGCCCAGAATGGATGCATTCACCCTCCATCTCTGGTGCTCAGTTGCAGTCCTTGCTTCACTTCAAGTGTAGTCAGGGGGTTGGTTTGGTATGGTACACCTAAAGAATGGGGAGATTGCATGGATCTGGAATGGCCCTCAATGAGGCTGTCCACTATGAAGGACGTCTGTGCAGCTAAGTCACAAGTGGGGCTGGACAGGAGCTCTTTCCCCCCCTTTAATGTGGGATTTTTGAGGCTGGGAGAAGAAACACAAACTTCTGACTGTGGCTCAGGCTTTGAACTCTGCTTGGGACCCAGCACTGTCAAGTTCCTGCTCTATGAGTGCCGAACATACACAATGGTGTGAGTAGATGTCTGGTCTGGAATCATCAGCCAGGAGTATTTCCCTTTCCCCTCTCTTTGTGAGTTCTACTTGCCCCATGGTGCCACAGAGTGGGCAGATGAGGTACAGACAGGGGGGCCCAGCATGGGGCTCTTGCAAGAAAAAGCAGAAGTGGAGAATGAAGTTATCACCCCAGCAGTTTGCCAAGAAAAATCATGGTCTCTCCTTCTCTGGAGCAGACGAAGATGTCTCTCCAGATCTGGGAGGAAGCTCTGGACCAATGTGGTGCCAGCTAAAATACTGAATCACAGGTTTCTAAATGCCTTCTGAATGTCTAGGGCCAGAACATAGTTCTATTATCCTTCGGGATTAAAATATTTCCACTTCCTAAAATGCAGGGGTGATAAACATAAACAAAGCTGAGTTATGTTAATGGTCTGTAAATCTGTTGCCCACCTTCCAGGATGCGTCCTCCCACTCAGTGTGCCTAGGTGGCCAGGCAGGCCAACACCATCCTGGCCTGCATCAGGAATTGTGTGGCCAGCAGGAGTAGGGAAGTGATTGTGCCCCTGTACTTGGCATCGGTGGGGCTGCACCTCGAATACTGTGTACAGTTTTGGATCCCTCACTACAAGAAGGACACTGAGGTGCTGCAGCATGTCCAAAGAAAGGCACAAAGCCAGGGAAGAGTCTAGAGCACAAGTCCTATGAAGAGTATCTGAAGGAACTGGGGTGGTTTAGCCTGAAGAAAAGGAGGCTGACAGGAGACATTATTACTCTACGATTACCTGAAAGGAGGTTATAGTGAGGTAGAAGTCAGTATCTTCTCCCAAGTGACATGGGATAGGACAAGAGGAAATGGCCTCAGTTTAAATCAGACATTTGGGAAAACCTCTTCACCAAAAGGTTTGTCAAGCCCTGAGCAGGCTGCCCAGAGAAGTGGTGGAGTTGCCATCTCTGGAAGTAGTTAAAAGACATGTAGGCATGGTGCTGAGGGACAGGGTTTAGAAATGACCTGTCAGTGCTGGGTTAATGGTTGGACTCCGTGATCTTAAAGGTTTTTTCTGTGATTCCTCATCCTGTGTGTTCATGGTTTGCCAGGGAGAATACCACCCGCTGCTGGGAAAAATCATGCATGTAAGGCAAAACAAAAAAGTACATTTGCAGCCTACCTAGATAGGCTACTACTGGTAGAAACTTTGCCTTTATTCCTCTTGGTTCATCTTACTGGCAATGGTAGCATGCTAATTGGCATGGGAGTCCTGGGTGGGTGCTCTTCAAGATTGGGGTGATGTAGGAGACCTTGGCAGATCGTAGGGGAACAGATGACATCTTCAGTCACTAAAGTATTATCAAGAGGCAAAGGGGAAGGCAATGGCATAGCAGCGACCTGCAGTTGTACAAGCAGCTTTTCATGGAAGAAATGCAGAGGAGGTCCATCACTCATCATTTCTGTTGCCCAGGCCAGCTTTGTCCTCTGCCCAGTTCCTGTCTCCTCTTCTGCAAAAAAGGGTGCATTAACCAGGCAGGTTCTCCTCCCCCAATGCCATTTCAGTACAGAAACAGCTATTTTGGGTGTGCTGTGATTTTGCCACAGCACAAAAAGTCTGCTTGAAGGCCCTGCAGAGAAACTGAAATCAAACAAATTTCAGATGGCCTCACAAATGAAGCTGAAAGGTCACAACACTATCAGGCAGGAGGTTGTGTGCCCTGCTGCAAGCCTCTGCTAAATATCAGCCAAAGATTACTCTGTGCTCTCCAAAAGGCCAAGAGCTATAAAGGCTCTGAGTTCCTTCTGCCACACGTTCAAACTCATGGCATCTAAAAATGGCACAACTTACCTATGTGAAGGAGAGGCACAACCTCAGGAGCAGCAGAGTCAAAGGAAAATGTCAGGCTGGTGAGGAGCATGACACTGAATTTGGAAAGTTCCTAGATTTATTTCTATTTATTTATCTATCTATCTATCCATCTATCTATCTATTTATTTATTTATTTATTTTTAAGCCAAAAGAACTTGTAGATGATGCGGCTAGTGTTAATTAATTTGGCCTTTGGCCAAGCATCATCACTGCAATTTAATCAGCCACTGTGACAGAGTGTTGTTCATCTGACAGCCTCCCATCCCAGTTGCTGGGGGTGGGTTACACACCTCTCCGTCAGATAAAGCAGCACATCCTATATTTTTCTTAAAAAATAAATATATTCTTTTTTTAAGGCTTCATCTGGCATTAAAGTTGTCAGTGCAGGAATTGTACAGGTCAGAAATTTCATCCGGGTAAAACAGAGTCACAGTGTCAGTTTAAATGAGACAGAGTTTAACTTGTGGACAGAGCTCAGCAAGGCTGCAGACTACTCTCCACGGTGATAAATATGTCTCCTAATAGTATTGTGCTGATCAATTGGCAAAGTCTTAGCTCTTGTGCTGATGTGGATGGCTGGTCTAACTGGATTCACTAATTCTCTCCTAGTCTGGTTTTTGCTGTGACACTGGGTATCCCACAATCTACAGGGGTCCAAGATCAGGAGTTTGAGGAGCAGCTAAAACTCACATTCACGATAATCACTAAAGGCAACACTCTGCGAATGTGAAGTAACCCACTGACATGAGTAAAGACTCACCTCACATGTGGTGGGTAGTAACTGGGTCTCAAAACATGTGGGTGTGTGCGTTAGTTAAGTTAAAAAGTGCCCTGTGTGCAGAAAGCCCTTGGGGACGTTTTCCCTGCCAGAGCATCTTGCCGTCCACCCTGCAAGAGGCAGCTCACAGACTCCAGTCATTGCCACTATTTGTATTTATAGGGCAATTAAACAGGCCTGTAAACAACAATTTACAGGTTCTCCTGCAACCCTGTAACCAAAACCCTCTCCTTTATTTTGTTGTCTCAGTTAAGAGCAACACCTGCAGCCTCAGGAGCTGAATTCTCTTTAAATGCCAGTTTTCTTTTCCAGCAGCAAGGCTGGTTTTGGAAAGTAAGATAATGGTGGCAGCCTGGTGCTGCTGGTGGGCTTCTCCAAGGGGGTTTGTTGGTGGAACAGGGTTGAGGGCTGTATAACTTTCCTGTATCTGCTGTGCTTGTTGGTTATGCTGAGTGGCAGAGTGTAGGTTTCCAAGATAGAAGCAATAAAAACAACATTCACATGAGAGAGAAAAGAATGTTTCTGTCTGAGTGCGCTTGGCAAAACCACTGTCAGGAAGGGTAAAAATCATAAAGGGAGGTCAATTCAGGTCCCAGTTGGGCGGTTTGCTCCTGCTTGTGATGGGAGGAGGCAGGTCTTTGACTGAGAATGGGAAAGAGAGAGAAACTTGTCTGCTATTGCCTTGGTAACTCTTGTTTCAGGTGACATGAGGCCACTGGTTTGGTTTGTTCTCTGCTGAGAAGCACTTTCTTCTCCCAGCAGCTCCCCCAGGTCTGTAATGCTCTCCGATGCTCTCCATCACTCAAGATTGTGGTGCCAAGACCCTGGGCACATATCAGTTTGTTACACTGCTCTGTGTGAAATAATTAGATGAGAAGCAGACTGCTAGAGATTGTGTTTTGGTCAAAGAAGGGAGCAGATTGCTGCTGAGGTCCCTTTTCATTTCTTCTGTATTCTCCTTACCCTGCTTGAACCCCTCGTTCCTCCCACGGAATCTGGAGAAGAAACGCAACCAGGAATTGTGAATTTGCATATGGGCCTCCCTCATCACCCAGCTTGGTTCATTCTGGATTTGTAGGTAGTTTCTGGGCCTTTAATATTCACATGGATTAATCTTTTGGCTCTGCAAAAGCTACTGTGCTTGAGGTGGCGGAGTTTCTTTTTTAGACTAGTTTAATTACTGGCACTCTATTGCCTCTGAATCTGAAAGAGAACAAAAAGCTGCTCATTGACAGAAAGCACAGGGAGTGCAGACCCACTGCTGCTGTCTTTCCTGCAGACAGATTGAAGCCAGCATGCATGGATTTGCTGCAGACACACCTGGCACCAGCCTGATGTTAAGCAAATGCTCCCTCACAGTGAACCATGCCTAGTGTTTTCTCCAGAGACCCAGCTGTGGCAGCTGGATTACATCCGATGTGAACAGGAGCTGAGAAGACCTTGCTGTGGTTGGAGGCAGCTTTTGCAGAATCATAGAATGTTTTGGGTTGGAGGGGAAACTTTAAAGGTCATCCATTCCAAACTCCCTGCAGTGAACAGACACATCTTCACCTAGATAATGTTGCTCAGTGTCCCACCTGATCTGATTTGGAATGTTTCCAGGAGTGGGGCATCCATCATCATTCTCGGCAACCTGTGCCAGTGTTTCACCACTCTCATAATGAAGAAAAAAAAATCTTTCTATCTAGTCTAAGTCTTTGGAATAAAAAAGACTTTGGAAGCAGTGTTGCAAATTTCCCCCTAAAAATTCCTGCAATGTCCTTGTTGCAGCAGGAGGAAACTCCAACTTTGGGTATAAATGATATGCCATGTTAGAGTAGTTTCACATGCTGACTTCTTGCTGTGACATCTCCTATGTACTTTCATGGCTTATGGCTGGTGCTGCTCAAGGACAGAATGCCCAAAGTCTACCTGTATACTTGGGAGCTTTTGTTTTGATTCACCACTCCGTTGTTCAGTGAGTCACCTGGGTCTCTTGCAAATCTACAGCATGTGTGGGGCACCCTGTTTCTCCTGGGGACTACATATACAAACTGCTGATGGCAGGCTGGGACCTTCTGGGACAAAGGGTGGGCTCTGCAGCACAAGCCACCCAGTTTCCTCCCAAACAGCAAATTTCCCATATGTCTCTTGTAAATAATTCTTTGTTGAGTCTGATGGACTCTGATGAGGCTGAGGCTTCAAATGAGTGTGTGGGGAGGCTCTGTGTATGCTATTGGGTTGCAGGTCTGGTGCTGAGATGGAGAACTTGGTTGGAGGCTCTTTCGAGGGTAAAATTCCAGTTATCTAGGACTGCCTTCAATCCTTCTTCCAAGCAAATGGGGACGTGGCTCAGAGTGAATGACAGGTGGTGAGTCTGTACCTCACAGAAAGGACATTTTCCTAAACATCTCCAGAATACTTCTTGGTCTGTGTCATGTGTTCCCCATACCAGTACAATATTCCCATGCTTCCAGCCCTTTGTGTCCTGAAAAAAATTCCTGGCCCTGCAGATAACAAAGCATTTGAATAGTAGCACCAGATGGACAGTAGCCCAGCACCCCACTGGGGACCCTCAGATGTCTGAAACTGGCTGTATGAGTAAAATCACTGCTATTTCTCTCTGCTCAGCTGAGGTGAACTTTTGAAGGGCAGCCAAGCCCTCAGGCTCAGACCTTGAGGGGCCTCCTTGGCTTTTGGGCATCAGAAAGTAGATGGCCTCCGTAAAGCAAAACCTCAATTTAGGGTAAATCATAAATTGCTAAAATCCTGGTGCATAGCCGAAACAAACCCAATGTCCACCCAGGGTCTGGTTAGATAGTACTGGGCTGTAATAACTGTTTGAACTCCAGAGAACTGATATGGCATGGGGACACAATTAAAACAGCAATCCGCTTTCAAAACATTGCTGACATTGATTAAAGGCCTTGGGGAATTTTGCCATGTTTTAACTCTTCCTGAACACCAGGCTTAATGTGCCAAAGATCGAAGAATCCAATGTTGCGAGTCATCCCTGGAAATCTCAGGCTGAGATGCTGGCACCACACTGGGTGAAAGACATTGATCCTGTTGAAGAGAGGATATTAAAAAGTCAAGATATTTAAGAAATGGCATTGTGGGTTGTGTGTATCTGAAAAAAGCCCTCCATTATTCAGTGTAATCTGCTTTTCCAAAATTGTTGGGAGGTAGAAAAAAAAAAAAGCACATATTTTTCTTATTGTACATGTTTTAACCAAAAAAAAAAAAAAAAAAAAAAAAAAAAAAATA
>WBNM01002062.1:7590-33180 GCA_013399055.1 Ramphastos sulfuratus | reverse complement strand
TTTTTTTTTTTTTTTCGGTGCATCAGGGTTGCATATGGTTTCATCCTGTGGTATGTGGGAGAGGAAATGCTCTGCTCAGTGTGAGGGACCACGAGCCTGTGCTGCAACCACACCATCTTCCATCACTCAGCAATTAATGAAAGGCTTCATTAGGATGAGAGGATACTGAATGGGGATCATAGAAACAGGCAGGGGCAATCTGTAGTCTCCGATATCTGTGTATATGTTTTTTTTTTGTGATGACATGAGCTGTGTTTTGCTGTGCCTGCACAGAGGTCCATAGAGACTGGGTGCAATAAGGACTGTTGGGTGGCAGTTATCATCAAACCACTGAGCATGATAGTGAACTCATCTCAGCCCTGTTCTACTACACTTCTTGCAGCTTTTTTTCCACCTAATGTGCAAGACTTTGAGCAGACAGATGATAAATATCCAAAGCCTCCCTTTTCCCCCCAGGACCCAATCATTATCCATCAAGCACCACAGACCAGTCCTTTGCCCACTGCAAGGGCTCCATCCTGATTCAGTCTTTGGTGCTGCACTGCCTAGCCAAGCAAATGAGAATTAAAATGACTGATTTAATCCACTGCTAATGTGTACTGGAGCTGCTTTTTGCCTAGCCACAAGCTGGTGATTGGGCCTGCTACCCACTGCATGGCACTAGACATGTGGGACAATGGACTGCACCCTGGACTGGATTTGAGCTGGTTGCATGTTATTTTTGGCACAGTCATTACCATTTGCTAAATGAAATGAGAATGCCTTTGGTGAAGGTGCTGAAACTGAGACAGATTCCTTCCTGTCTGATAATTTTTTTCTCAAATTCTTTTCTCCTCCTCTTCCATCCGCCACGCCCTGATCTCCTTGCCCTGCAGTTTGCTGTCCTGTAAAGGGAGTGAGACAGCAAGATATCTCCCACTGTACAAGACTGTTACTTTTTTTTATTTTTTGTGGATTTGGACATACTCTGGATTTGGTTTGTGGGTTTATTTAAAGTTCTATTTTCCAGGTGTGTTGCCAGCCCTCATTTGCAATTAGTTAAGTCAGCGTAGCTAGTTTGGTGAGAGCTGTATTCACAAATAATTGGCAAAGAGTTAACAAATGACTGATGGCACCAGTCAATTAGCAGCTTGTTTGTGGTGTGAGTCTCTGTGTCTGTAATTCTCCGCGTGAAGGGTGAAGCCCGAGCTGCTCCCACGATTTTAGCCTTTACTGGCTGTATACGGTCAGGACCGATACTAACTTCCCCACCGCGTTGCTATCTCTAAGGGGAATTTTAATGCACCTCCAGGGAAACAAAGCTGGAGGCGCCTGGGCTATTAAAAGCCTGGCAGGCTGTGGTGCTCAGAGACATCACGGATGTCTTCTGTTTATGGGATTTATCTGCCTCTCCAGGGCAGGAGGAAGGGTTGTGATGGCTCTAATCAGGACGTAATGGCCAAGACAGAGAGGCTCCATTCCTCGGTTTGGCCAGTTGTGGTGGACAGATCTTCCACGGCTGCAAAATCTGTCAGTGAGTGAAGCCAGGGCTCTCTACGAGCTGCCGTTTCCTTCTCTGCTGTGGTGGGATCGAGGTGTATAAACAGCCCCAGACTCCACCACTCCTCCAGCCCCCACATGCTCACACACAGAGCGTGAATGCCTCAACAAGCCGGCCAGATTGCCTTACCCAGGGGAAAAATTCACATGCATTGCAGGCAGTTTCAACAGCATAAGACAGATTTTGTTTTCCTCTCGAAGGCGGTTGGCCTCACTGTGCTGCGGCTGCCTGCCCAAGATACCTATACTCAGTGCCAGGTCCGGGTCTGATTCTGTGTCCCTTACCAGTAGCCTGATACATTAAAAATACTGTTGCCACGAAGAAAGGAGGTGAAAATAAATTGCTCTGCTTCAGTAACTTTCTTTTCAGAAAGCACTTAGCGTACCCTGTCTCTCTGCAAGGATTACCCCGGGACTTTGCATTTCTAAGATGGGTCAGTGTTTCACGAGTATACAGATCCCTTGAGCCTTTCTGAGTGAAAGATTTGTGGACAGATAAATTTGCATGTGCATATGCAAATGATGGTAAAGGAGAATCCCCAGTAACAGAAATATCCAGTATCATGCCAGCCCATTTCTGTGACTCAAAGTCACATATTAGCCTTCAAAAATGTATGAACTTAGCAATTGCAGGGTTCACCTCAGGGTGTGAAGGTAACAGGAAAAAAATCTTTTAATGAAAAAAAAAAGAGCTAAGCTCCTTCAGCTAATGTATAGAAACAATAAATATAACTATAGAACTGAGGGAAGAAAAAAAAAAAAAAGAAAAGAAAAAAAGGAAAAACTGTGGAAGTGAAAAAGCAGTGAGGAGGAGGAGGATGTGATAAGTTTCCCTGCAGGTTTCCGCTGTGTTTGAAGTCTGTGTGAGCAAAGCATGGAAATGGCAAGGCAGTGAGCAGCTGAAGAGGTTCAGATATCCACATGCCTGCATCATCTATTGGCTTTCTAAAAACTGATTTATACCTCCTAAGTTTGAGTCTGCAGCATGTAATGCCATCTCCCAGATAGATGTCTTGAGTCCTTCACAAGTAGTTGTTAAGCAATCCTAACTGCAGGCTTTTTGGTTGGAGATCATCTTCACAGTGCAGGTAGAGAGATGAGGCCATGGCATTGCGGAGCTGCTTAGCTGTGGGGATCCAGGTTCATGGTGGGTCCTTGGCATCATGGTGTGAAGCCACAGCATCCATTGTGGTAGCAGAGGTGAGCCAAACTAGTTTGGGCAGCTAGTGATCTGCATTCATATGCAGGCAGCAGCAGGAGTTAATGAAGCACCACTTCCCCCACAATTTGATCCCTGGTGCTCACCTTGGGTTTGGGACATGACAGAAGAGGCTGAGAGGAAATGGATGTAGTGGTTACAGAGCATCACATAAGGGAAGGAGGTGTTGCTGGTGCTCACCCAAAGGCATGAGGTGGATGGGGCATCCATGCCCACATAGTCTTCCAACATCACAGCATGCAGTAGCTTCTTTTGGGCTAGGCTCAGTCTGAGGCATGCTCCTCTCTTGTATCCTACAGAGAGCCTCGCTTGACCAAATCGTGACTCTCTTCTCCACCAGATCCCAAGGGGTTAGACTTGATGATCTCTTTGGGTCCCTTCCAACCCCCGAGATCCCATGATACTGTGATCTTTTCCTCCATACCTTAGGGCAAACTTTTGGACTTGAAAGGCACTTTTAAGAGCTGGATTATCTAGGCTCAGGTATTACTTGATTTGGGGGCTTAGCTGGAGCTAGGTGAGTGCATGGTAACAAGGGTTATACAAGCTGGAAACTGGGTGGCTGTGTGAGCAGGCTGAGAAAGACAGCAGACCTTACAAACGTATGTGGTCAACAGAAGAACATGAAGAGAGAGCAGAAAGGCAAAGAAGGCGAGGGAGGAAGTAACCCTTTGTGCTGCAGAGAAATTACTTCATTTAGATGCTTGAATTGAGACAGGTCTCTGATTTTAATGACTTTTGACCTCAACCAGTTGAAGGAAGACTGCACAGCACTGGATTAAGTTGTTTGCTTTGCTGAAGCAGACGTGGCCTATTGTTAATCTCAAAGCTGTTGGTCTGAGCTGTCATTGTCTGCCACAGCAACAGCATTTAACTGAAAGGGAGAACCAACAGGACAAGAAATGAAAGACTGGCTAGTGGGCAGCCTGACGGTAAGCTCAGAGAAGTCAGTTCTCCACAGCTCCAGATATGAGCAGCTGGAGGTACTTGTTCCATGAGGAGGTCAATGAGCCATGCACAACAAGGTGGACACTCTCCTCCTGACCAGCAGGTTGGATATGGGGAGATGTGTTTCCAGGCTGGTCTCATGTCAAAAGCCTCTCAGAGATGACAAGTACTGCATTGCTTCTGCAGCAAGGACACTGTGCTTCCCTCTCCCTCTTCAGCTGTAGAAGACAAGTGTTTGCAGCAAACAATCACAGAATCACAGGATGACAGGGGTTAGAAGGGGCCTCTGAATGTCACCTAATCCAATGTCCCTGGCAGAGAAGGTTCACCTAGAGCAGGCTGGGCAGGTTTTGAACAACTCCAGGAATGGAGACAATATCACCTCTCTGGGTGTCCTGTTCCAGTGCTTTACCACCCTCAAAGCACAGATGTTCTTCTTCATGTTTAGATGGGATTCCCTATGTTCGAGTTTGTTCCTTTGACCTCTTGTTCTCTTACTGGACACCATCCTGCTGACTCACACCCTTTAAGCATCTAGAATGTTTGATAAGATTCCCCCTCAGTCTTCTTTAGGCCAAAAAGCCCCAAGTTCCCAGTCTTTCTTCATAAGGCAGGTGTTCTAATCTCCTAATCATCTCACATCACCGTGCAGTTCCTCTGTTCTTCTTGAACTGGAAAGCCCAGAATTTGACACAATTGTCTCAATGAGGCTTTACCAAGTCAGAGTAGAGGGGGAGAAGAATCTCCCTCAACCTACTGCCTACGCTCTTCTTTATGTCAGTGATATGGACAGTGATATGGATAGAGGAATTCAGCAAGTTTGCAGATGACACCAAGCTGTGTGGCACAGTCGACTTGCTAGACTTGCAGGGATGCCATCCAGAGGGACCTGGACAGGCTGCAGAGGTGGGCCCAGGCCAACCTCATGAGATTCAACCAGGCCAAGTGTAAGGTCCTGCACGTGGGTAGGCACAATGCCAAGCACAAATCCAGGATGGGTGAGGAATGGCTGGAGAGCAGAGAGGATCTGGATTGATGAAAAGTTCTACATGAGCCTGCAGTGCGTGCACACAGCCCAGACAGCAACCGAGTCCTGGGCTGCATCAAGAGCAGTGTGGCCAGCAGGGCAAGGGAGGTGATTCTGCACCTTTACTCTGCTCTCATCAGACCCCAGCACAGGAAGGACTTGGAAGTGTTGGAGCGGGTCCAGAGGAGGGCCACAAAGATGATCAGAGGGCTGGAGCAGCTCTCCTATATGAGGACAGGCTGAGATAGTTGGGGCTCTTCAGCCTGGAGAAGAGAAGGCTTCCAGGAGACCTTAGAGTAGCCTTCCAGTATCTGAAGGGGGCCTACAGGAAGGCTGGGGAGGGACTATTTACAGGGTCTTGCAATGAGAGGACAAGGGGCAACGGGTTTAAACTGGCAGAGGGGAGATTTAGACTGGATGGTAGGAGGAAGTTCTTTACAGTGAGGGTGGTGAGGCATTGGCACAGGTTGCCCAGGGAGGCTGTGGCTGCTCCCTCCCTGGAGGTGTTCAAGGCCAGATTGGATGAGGCCTTGAGCAACCTGTGCTAGTGGGAGGTGTCCCTGCCTATGGCAGGGAGGGGGAACTAGATAATCCTTGAGGTTCTGTCCAGCTGTACCATTCTATTATTCTATGATGCTATGATTCTATGATTCTATCACTCACCAAGACCCCTAAGTCTTTTTACACTAAGCTGCTTTCCAGCAGCTCAGCCACTAACCTTTACCCCTGGCGCCACTGAAGCTGATGAATCTGCTTGGTGCCTTTGGAGTAGGCCATAAAAAAACCATCCAAGATCTGGCTGATGCCTCTTCCTGAAAAATCAAAGCACCTCAGTAGAATAGCAGATTTAGGGCTGAAACTTGATCTCATTGAGTTTGGAGAAGGTGTCTGTCTTACTGATCCTAGAACAACATCACCGCTGTGAGAGGTGATGGGGAACACGGGATGCAGTTAGTGGCTCTGGAGCGTGACAGTTGCACTTCCTGAGCTCATCATTTTTGCTCTGTAAATGTCCTCAAACTTAGCTATTGAAAATGTCAGCCCTGCCCTTGTTCTGGGGAGTGAAAACAAAAGCTAGAGCAAGGTATCTGGACTGATTTTTAGTTTTGGATTGCTCTCTGCTGTGGCAGATATTACTGTCCGGGCAAAAAGTATATTAAATTAATGAATCAAAATTTCCTGAAGCATTTTATGGTCAATGCCTGTCATTTCTAATGCAAAAGTGATTTAGGACAAAATCATGGCTAGGGAAGGAGAAGGAAGATGTGCTAGCAGAGTAATAGTTACTAGACACTGCTATCCTGAGATCTTCCATTGCATTGACTGTGGGTGAGCACCTGTGAGCCAAAGTTTGGTCTTGATTGTGGTGACTTAGCTGGAGTAAGGCTGCTGTGCTAGCATCATCAGGGTGGCAGTGCATTTAATTTGTATATATGAGACCAACATGTGAACTTGGAAAGCAGCCTGCATGAAGGTTCTTTGCAGATAGATACAGTGAGCAGAAAAGGGTAAACTTGAATACTCTGAAATGTCATATTCTGGTTTGCCCTAGCCCCTAGGCTTTCCTGGGGTTCACCAGCATTGTGCTTGGCAAGGACTGACTCCTTCTTGTGCAAGCTGCTTTGGTTATGCCAGCTGTGTCATTTGATGACTGCTCATAAGCATAGATTTGCTGAAGCATTCCCTAAAGTCTTTGCTTTGCTGTCAAAATCCTCATTAGCAATTGGATTAGTTGCAGGGAATGAACAATTACAATACAAGTTAGTGCATTATGTTAAGACAAATTGATGGGTTTTATTTAATCATATGGTCCCAATGACATCTTGATAGTATTTTTCCTATAGTGAGAAATGCATCATTGCACCAGTAGATACCAAAGAAACCCAACCCCAAAACCAACACCACCACCAAAAAAACCAAAAAACAAACAAACAAACCCAAAACAAAACAAAGGCCCAACTCAGCCAAAAAAAAAAAAAAAAAAACAAACCCAAACCCCAAAAAACAACCCCCTAAAAAACACTTACTTTAATTGACTACTGCCTAAATCTTAGGGCAGAGATTATTTCCTTGTCTACGAGATACTTTTAGACAAGCGATGTCTTGAATCACGTGGAAAGTCAGCAAGCTTTGCAAACTTTGGTAAGCCCATAACTTGTGAGAACATGTTTTAGAAAACATGATTTTCCCTTCTCTAAAATGTTGGTTTTTTCCACAGAACAGTTTGGGTTGGAAAACCCCTTAAAGGTCATCTAGTCCAACACCCCTGCCATGAGCAGAGGCATCATCCACTAGATCAGGTTGCTCAGAGTCCAGTCTAACCTGATCAGGGATGTTTCCAAGGACAAGGCCTCTACCACCTCTCCAAGTAACCTATGCCAGAGTTGCCCTACCCTCATTGTAAAAAAATTCTCCCTTATCTCTATCTTGAGTCTTCTTTCTTTCAGTTTAATACCATTACCCCTTGTCCTGTTGTTACAAGCCCTATTAGAAATTTTGTTCTTTTTCTCTTTAAGACAGGGAAATAAAAACAAGCTGAAGCAGTTTTCATCAGTATATACTTCTACTTGGATCCAAAAAGTCACTCGTAACCCAAAGCCATATTTTGGATCCAATATTTTTTGGAGGAGAAAAATTGTTAGTCAGAATAAATATTTTTCCACATACTTGACCTTAACTGACCTGTTCTCTCTTTTTTTTAACCCTTTTGGCAGAGGAGAGAAACAGCTGTTTGCTCAGCTCTTGCCCTGGAGGGGCAACCACCAAGTTTGGGTGCTCTGGCTGCTGCTGGCCCTCATGACAGTCACGTTCTTCTCTTCCAGGTGCTCCTTTTCAAAGATCTCAGCATCCCCATGCTACCTCCTGCCGGCACTTCCACCTGGGTCCCCAGCCTCAACTCTCCACTGACTTCACCTTGCCTCATGCGGTGCAGCCCCAGCCAGGGCTCACCCCTCACATGACTCCTGCGCACCAGCACAGTGGCCCCCTGCACCAACCCCTGGCACCGGTGCCAGCCCTTCCCTTCCAGGATGTGACCGGAGCCTCCTTCCTACCTCAGGCGCTTCACCAGCAATACCTCCTTCAGCAGCAGCTCCTTGAGGCACAGCATCGCCGGCTCATGCCCCATCCCAGGTAAGAGGGATTTACTCTTTCTGAAGGAGGCCGACAAGCTACACCAGCCTTGCTTCAGCAAAGCTGCTTCTGCAAAACCTGCAACGATATCACTACCTGATGATAACGCTGGGTTTTCTTCACAAGTTCATCTGTGTACACCCAGAACACATTCAGCAGAAGAGAAGCTGGAGGTTGCACCTGCTGGTGTGTCTTTCCCATGGGGATCTGGATTGTGACCATCTAGTAGACCTCAAGCTCACCTATTAGGATGGTACTATCATAGCAGTGACACCTTGGTAATACAGTCAACCTGTCTGGCATGACAGAGTGCTGCATGCACAAGCTTCCTCCTTGTACCTGCTGTTTCAAAATCATGTCAGAGATTGTATCCACCCATCCTGTCAGGTTTTGCACATTCAGAGCTTGCTCCTCTGGATCTGTGCAGGCTTCCTAGGAATTTGAGGGAATGACGCCACTGACCTGCAGGAATTTAGTCATGGGAAGAAGCCTAAATTCAAACTGGGATGATGACTGGGGGCGTTTGGACTAGATGACTGTTAAAGGTCCCTTCCAAAGCTTCCAAACCATTCTGTGATTCCACGACTGCAGAGAGAATGACTGTAACTCAGCAGAGGTGGAAATGGATACCTGGCTGTGCCCTGATTGTGTTTCTTGCAAGAGGGCTTCAGGTAGCATCTATGAGAGAAGTGCTTTTTTTGGAAACATATAGAAGTTATTAGTGAGTTGTACCCATGTTTCAAGAATCAGAGGATAAGTTGTTGCAGTAATGCTTCTCTTGGAAAGAATGCTACAGATGGAAAACTTTCTGTATGAAAATTGTGTATTCTTCTCATCCTTGTTTTGTTTTGCATAAGCTGGATTTTAGGTGGATTAATGATTAGTTAATAATTGGGTAGCAAATATGTGCGAGGCGTTGATGATATGTGTTTAGCTCTTAGTCATAAGCTGAATTCAAATGAAATCATGGAGCACAACTCCAGGGAGAAGCTGCATCGGTAAATGCTGTTAGTGTTATGCTTGCAAGTGTGTTGTGGTGTGGAAAAGGGCAGGAACCTTTTGCCTGATCCCACAGCCTGTTTCTGGAAACACAGCTGCATTGGATGAGGGTGTCAGAAACCCTACAGCTGTGGAGCTTGAAGTCCCAGTAATCGGAATTTGTGTTGTCCCTTCAAAAGTGAAGACTCTGAGTTCTCTGCTCCCCATAGCTTTGCACAGCCTCTGCTGTAAACAGGGACTTGACAGAGTAGAAGGTATGAGTTTAGTGCAAACCCTGCTCATACATCCACCTTGTATGTCTCCAAATGTGGACACTGATCAAACAGCATGTGCAGTTCAAAAGGGTAATAATCATAAGAAGAGACTCAAATCCCTATAAAAACCTTGCTATACATTCTACCAGTGTCTCATCCTGCTGCAAAGGCAGCAGAGCTGGGGAGAAGGAGTTGGAACCCAGCCTGGCCTGTCCATCACCCAGAGGGATGGCAAAAGGCAATGAGTAAATTCCACTTTCTGTTACTCCTGAGTAAACCTATTAATAATGAGGTTCCCCAGGAGTTTATGGGCTGCGTGGAGAGATGAGACGACCTGCAGCTTCTTTGTGATGATGGATAATGTCTGAAGCAGAGGCACAGTTTATCTTGTATGTTGTATGTGGGGCTGACAGTGCAGAAAAAGAAAGTAGTGCAAATGGCACAAAGCTGCTAAGAAAGGAGTTGCTGGGTTTCCCCTTTTTCTCTCCATGTTGCCAACAGTTTATCACCTGTACTCTGAGCGTATATGGATGCCACATGAGGTGACTGAAGGTCTGTGTTATGTCTGTGGTGGCCTCAATTAAATGATATAGCTCTGGGTTTTTCTTCCCATCATCACTGACATCTCCCTGGACTCTTTTCTCTTGGACACATATTCACAAGGAAAACTGCTTGGGTTTTCTGGTGGTTTATTGACACAGGCTCAAAGCAGGAGCCATCTGTACCCATGTCTGCCATGCAGCTAACTTTCCTGATGGTCTTCTCCCCACAGACGGGCTCAGGAGCGCATGTCCGTTCAGCCTCACCGCCTCCACCCCAGCTTTGACTTCAGCCACCAACTGCAAACTCCACAACCCATGGGGGCCCAGCCCAGGTATTTAGCCGAAGGCACAGATTGGTAAGTCTTCTACATATGACTAGTGCAGTGAATGAGGTATTTGAAAAGTCCTGAGGAGGTTGCAAGGGTTGGTGAATATCATCACAAATCAATGCTTTCATGAAAGCTAGTGGTTCAGCTCAACAGATACAATGTGGGAGCTGTGCAATGGGAAAGCTCATCTCTGGGAGGACTACGAGTAGGTGCTAAAGATTTTGTGCATGTGTATTGAGGCTTTGATATTGCCCATAACTCTCCAACCATGGATGTAGAGTGTTGCCAAGAATCAATCTTTCCCAGATGTTTTTCCTACTTCAGGGCACAGCCAATGCCTTTTCCCCATAGACTGTTGTCTCTACGTGAACCAGATCTTCAGCTGTCCACTAGACACTCAAAATGCAGTGACCACAACTTTTTCTGTGATCTAAATTTGTGAGTACTGTGCTGCTCTGCCCTGCAGGGTGTTGTGAACGACTTAATAGTTGTTAATCATTCTCCCACTGTAATGTTCGATACTCTGAAAAAGCTGAGCCAGGGAATTGATCATTTAATTTTCAGTGCAGGTTTTGAACTCTTGCCCAGTTAAAAAGATGTAGGTCCCTATTTGGAAGAATAAGAAGATAAGATCATACTTCTGAGTAGCTTCTTCTCAGATGAGCAAAGTCAATTCTCTGCACCGAATGGAAAAAAATGGCATGTGACCACATAGTTAGAGACAATCATAATGTGTATGAGAAGGAGGCTGGAATGAAATAGCCCAGGAAATCTTAATTACAGCATTTCCTAACATCTGAGCACTTCACTCTGCAAACGGAGAGCCCTTTTGACACAGTTGTTTTCCCCTGCTCCAGTAATACACAACCTAAAACACTGCTGGATCCTTCCGGCATTTTCTTCTGAGATGTTCCCATTACTGGCACCACCGTGAGCTGAATTTGACCAGTGTGACACTGTTCAGATCAGTTTGCGAAGTGGTTCATGTACCATCTGTCTAGAGCCATTACTTCTACCTCTCGTTTGGCCAGACTGTTTAATTATAATCATTAGAAGGATCTGATAAAGCATTGTTTATGTCCCCCTTCTCCATCCTTTCTCCCTCTGTATTGCTCCATTGCCTTAGAGAAACTAAGGAGTGAGGATGACAGAAATCATATACTCTGTGTGTATTTGGGTGACTCACTTCCCCTGGGGACACATGTACAGCTTTGCCCAGTGACAGAGATAAAAACTACCTTCTAATATGTTACCACCACATGAGCAGCAGTGGCACTTACTTGGATGTGATAGATGACAGGCTCTGTCCCGGAACATGTGGATGGAAGGAAGTTCAGAAGGTCATCAGCCCTCTGAGACAGACCAACCTCTGGTGAAGGAGAAATAACCTCCCACTGGCTTCCTTAAATCATTATTGTGATTGAACCCCAGCAAGCAGCTATGAACCACTGGCTCACTCCTCCCTTTCCCCTCCAGTGGGATGGGAGAAAGCATTGAAATTAAGTAAAACTTGTCAGCTGAGATAAGAACAGTTTAATCATTTAAGTAAAAATACAACAACAGTAGTGCTACAAATACTAGTAGTAGTAGTAGTAGTGATGGTGGTGGTAGTAGTAGTAGTAGTAATGAAAAGGAAGATAACAAAAAAGAAGTAAAATAAACCACAAGAAAGACAAGTGATGTACAATGCAATTGCTCACCACCTGTTGACCAATACCCTGCCAGTCTCTGAGCAGCAATCTGTCCCTCTTGGCCAACTGCCCCCAGTTTATATACTGGGTATGATACCATATGATGTGAAATATCCTTTTGGCCAGTTTGGGTTAGCCATCCTGGTTGTGTCCCCTCCTAACTTTTGTGTCTTCTATCTGGCAGGGCATGAGAAGCTGAAAACTCCTTGTCTTAGTATAAACACAACTTAGTAACAAGTAAAATTATCAATATTATCCTTATATGAAATCCAAAACTCAACTCTATACTAGCTAGCAGGAAGAAAAGTAACTCTATCCCAGATGAGATCAGGGCAATAATCTTCTGCATACTGCTATAGTGACGACCATCCATGTTGTCACCTGGAGCCTTATCTCTCAGTTTTGCTTGTTGGCATCCTGTGTATCACAAGCATCATAGCTTTTGAACCTCGCATCTGAGCATCAAATCACACAGGCTAGAAGACAATACAGTTAGTTTTGGTTTTCTTCAGCTAATGTGCTCTGCTTATGCAGCACCAAACCATGGGAAAATGCTATTCCATGCAGTGGTCTGCACTGGAACCTTCTGTCAACCCATAGCATTGCTTCAGGAAACTCAGCATCTGCTTCTGAGGCTCAAAATGGATTGGTGAACAAACAGTTCAGCAGTACTGTTACTGCAATTGCTCATGCAAGTCGATAATGTCTATTCAGCTTTGAAAGATGTCTTCAGTCCTTAACCTCAAAGCACTCCCCTGTGTGTTATCATACCTATGCTGTAGACAGGGATCATGGAAAGGCACAGAAGAAATTGTCGAGGCTACACATCAGGCCAGTGACAGCCTGAGACTGAAACCAAAACCTCCTAATTTTTGCAGTTGAGCCTTCCAGTCACCTGGGAAGCAATTGGATAAACCTCCAAAATTGTGACATAGGAGCTGGAAAATGCCCAGTCCTCCAAACTCTCCTTCTGGTTGTGTTCTTGCCAGTCAGTTGCTGTGTTTTATCCTTTGCCAGGTTTTGTCTCTCTAGTGTATGGCTAGCCCAGGGTGTCCCTGTGTCCCACAGATAGTCCCCCTCTTTGCTTTGATTAGATGTGAGGTGTCTCATTAAGGGGAGTACTAGAGCACTGGAGTCTGCCTGGTACACAGGCTGTTTCAGGCAAAGGATTTCTGCATTTAGCGTCCCCTCAAGTTTGTTGTCAGCTACTGGGTAAAAATAGTTTCAGAGCTGATGGAGGACACATCTGGGTTGCTCCTGACAAGCCATGGCACTCACTACTGCTGTCCTCTTTCCAGGAGAATGGAAGTTTGAGGCTGAAACTGGAAGCTACCTCTGTGCTGTAGTTAGCTTTGCTTTGGCAAATGTGAGGACACTGATTATTAGAGCACTGGCTTTTCTACTTATGATAAAGTGAATGACTTTCAAAGAGGCAAGGGACCAGCAAACTGAATTATAGAGCTTAGATCTCCTTCCAGTCCCTCCACATGGCATGGGGATGGGATTGCACTTTGTCTCTGCATCTGGGATGGGGGCAGAACTGTGCTGTTTGCTGGGATCGTGGTGACACTGTGTCCTGTAACTGAGCTAGGTTATTTTTTCATCTACTCCACACTTACAAAATTCCAAATTCAGTATGCGGTCAGCTCTTGAGGCCCCAGTGTAATGAAGACATGAACCTGCCTGAGCATGATAAGGGGGCTGCTGCACTCTGCTGTGAGGACAAGCTGAAAAGAGTTGGACCTTACAGCAGCTTTTCAGTACCTAAAGGAGGCCTGTAGGAAAGACGCTCTTTATGAAGGTCTGTAGGCTCTTTATGAAGGATGATGCACAGTGGTTTTAAACTGAAAGAGGGGAGATTTTTGTTAATATTAGGAAGACATTTTTTACTCTGGAACAGGTTGCCTGGAGATGTTGTGGATACTCTATACCTAAAGTGTTCAAAGCCAAGTTGGATAGGACTTTGAGCAACCTGATCTAGTGGAAGGTGTCCCTGCCCATGGCAGCAGGATTGGAATAAGGTGATCTTTAAGGTCACTTACATCACAGACCATTCTGTGATTCTATAATTTTTCTAGTGAAAAAAACAAAGTACCCAGACTCATAAAGACGAGACCCAGCTCTGCTTGCCCAGGTCACGCTGCATGGGGGACAACTGAGGATGCCCTGCTTTACTGGTGCTGGTCTGCTGGTTGTGTGACACAGTTTTCTACAGCAGTCTCATTCAGAAATTTCTTTAAATATTTGTGTTTTCTACATAAACAACTGTTCTGGGGTTTCCTAAGGCTAGGTTAAGGAGAGGTGCAGTCCTCCTTCTCTTACCCAGTCCCAGGGACTCTCCCAGTCCTTGGCCTGGGAGACCTTGAAGAAGAACACAGGCACATTGAAAAACTCCCAAACAGTGCCTAGCTGACTCGAATGACTACCCAAAATATGTAGCTCCCTGTGCGTCCCCTGAGTTGTTATCTCTATTCCTAAAAAAACATTCAAGGCAAAATGTAGTTTGTGGTAACGGCAGCACCGGAGGATCTGGTCTGGCTAGGTTGTTCTACCAAGCCTAAGTACAATTGGAGACACCAAAATGCTCCTCTGAAAACGGCAGGCTGCACCTGTGCAGCTCTGGACTGCAGCTAACACAAATACTGACTGTCATGAAAACAACCACTCCTTTTTCCTGGCCTGGTGGGGAACTGCCCAAACTGGAAGAAACTCCCTTCCAAGCAGTAGCATTGTCCCTGGTTGAGGAACTCAGCAGCTAAGAGCCCACTGGTGGCCCCTGTGAGCATAATCCTACTTGCTGTAAGCTATGCCAACCACAGCCTTGTCTTCATCCTCATGCCCCCAGGGACCTCAGTGTTGATGCAGGACTGACTCACACCCAGTTCCAGGTCCGTCCACTCCCTCAACCCTATCAGCATTACTTAGCTACACCTCGGGTGCACCATTTCCCCAGAAGCACATCCTCGACACAGATGGTAAGTGAAACGCTTTTACTGAGAAATGTTTTATGCATTGTCTGCCAGAAGGCAGTCAAAATAAAGGCTGCTATCTTTCTATCACCTGTCTTCTGTGAATCCCACTTATCTCCGGCCGTGGGAGGGAGTGTCTGAAAGAATAATGCTGCATCATTGCACTCTGGTAGGAGAAAGGAAAGAAAAGCCCAGCTGTGCAGGAAAGATTCTGCCCATCACACGCAGCACTGGGCTCATGAGCTGGCCTGCAAAACTTTGTCAGGGTGTGAGAGATGCAGAAGTTATTACCAATAATAGTATTAATATTGGAATAAGTTGTGGGATACCAGGACTTTTTATATGCAGAAGCATTGACAGTAGGTGACTCCAGTCCCTAGGCTCAATCCCTAGGACCATCCTTCATCACAACATTGCTCTCTACATCAGCCTTGATGCCATCTGTAAAGGTTTTGCATGACCTTCTAAACAGATGGGGATGGGGTTTTGATGAGAGGATGGGCTGACTAGAGTGATTTTCTGACCCTTCTCCTCCTAGGGTGCTGTATTTGGAGCTAAGCCATGCCAAGTGATGCTAATCCTTAAAATGTCCTCAGAAATCCCATGAGGGTATTTCTGACTCATGCCCATAGTTAGACTGTCACCAGTTATAGCAAGACTTAAAAAAATATCAAGGCTTATATGAAGTGACATCCACCCTTTTGAAACTAAATAAAACACAATCTCTTTAAAAGCTAATCTATGCTGAGTGTTTGCCACTACAATGCTGTAGATGCAACAGGAATTATTCTAAGAGGAGAAATACTTGTTCTTAGTTATCATTTATAGGTGATCTATTTAATAAAACCTCATTGTTTGATTATTGAAAGCTTCCACTAGGGAAGGTGGCTGCTCTTTCATTTTGAATTTCTAAAGCACTAGATATAAGTCAGGATATACAGAGGATTTCTGTGTGCAAGTGCAGGTGCTTTTATTTCTTCCCCTCACTTCTCACAGGTTGTTCATGAAATCAGAAATTATCCTTATCCTCAGCTTCAGATACTTGCTCTTCAGGGATTGAACCCAAGCAGACACACGTCAGCTGTGCGGGAGAGCTACGAGGTACATATCCTGGGAACTGGAATTACTACTAAAATTCTAAATGCTAAGAATCTGTGCAATCTCTGGCTTTGTGGCATGGAAGTTGCATTGAGTCTTGCAGCAATTTTAGTAGTAACTGGGAGTCAATGAGATTGAGTGGGTTTGGTAAAAGATGGTTTATTCCAGGGGGCCTGGGTCTAGCTTAGATAGGCTCTGTCTCCTTTCATGTCTGTGATCAAAGTGCTCCAGTTCTGCAGGGTTTTATCTCCCAGCTTGTCAAACTGAGATCAAATTCCACCCTAATTTCTCAAACTACAACATGAAAGGCAAACTATATCCTAGGCAGCATCAAAAATGTCATCAGCAGGTAGAGGGAGGTGATTCTGCCTCTTTTCTCTGCTTTGGTGAGGTCCCACCTGCAGTGCTGTGTTCAGATCTGAAGTCCTCAGCATGGAAAAGACATGGACCTGATGGAGAAGGTCGAAAGGAGGCCACAGAAGTGATCAGAGGGCTGGAACACCTCTCCCGTGAGAATGGACTGAGAGAATTGATATTGTTCATCCTGGAGAAAAACAGGCTTCAGGAAGACTGCATTGTAGCCTTTAGTTACTTAAAGAAGGCCTGTAAGAGAGATGAGGACAATCTTTTCAGCAGTGCCTGTTGTGACAAGACAAGGGGTGATGGTTTTAAACTGAAAAAGGGAAGATTTAGACTAGATACAAGGAAGAAATTGTTTATACTGGAAGTGGTGAAACAGTGGCACAGGTTGTCCAGAGATGTGGTAGAAGCTGCATCCTAGGAAAAATCCAGGTCAGGTAGGACAGGGGTCTGAGTAACCTGATCTAGTTGAAGATGTCCCTGCTCATGGTAATGAGGTTGGAAGTGATGACCTTTAAAGGTCCCTTCCAACCCAAAACATTCTGTGTTTCCATCTTGCTATAATAAATGTTAGATGTTCATCTGTCTGCAGTTTACCTTGAACACTTAGTTATTGATCCATAAGCCAGGGCTCAGAGTTACTATTAAAACATGACTGAATCTGGTTTGATAGACATTTCCACTGAGTAAGAGGCAGGAGGGACTCTTGATCTCCATAGGTAATTTGGAGTGACATGATCTCATGCCCCAGGAGCAATGCAGATGGTACTCTGTTACTCTTCCTGTGATGCAGGAGCTGCTGCAGTTGGAGGACAGGCTGGGAAGCGTGAGCCGGGGTGCCGTCCAGAACACCATCGAGAGGTTCACCTTCCCCCACAAGTACAAGAAGGTAAGCCCTCTGAATGTGTGGCACAGCTGCTGGCCAAGGTTGGCCAAGGTTTGTGGGCATACAGCAGACAGAACAAAGGACTTTGGTTAGTTGCAGTCCTCAGTGTTGGCAAACCTGCACCATCAGTAATAATATTCCCTGAAATGGGGGACAAATGTAAAATCCATAGTTGGTACTTTAATATCTTGCTGGGCTCCTGAGCCGAAGTGTCAGTGTAGCTCTCAGCTGGCTGTCTCTCACTTGTAGGCTAGGAAGCTGCGGGCCAAATTTTCAAAGGGGTCTCAACCTTCTCCCGTTTAGCAGGTACAATTTCCCCCTCTATGCATTTGGTAAGAAAGCGCACACACCAAGGGAGCCTCATGCATGCAAACTCACCCCATTCTGCATGCAAGTGACAGGGAGCTGTGTTAGGGCAGCAGAAAGTAGACTGAGCCTTGGGGCACTACCACCGTGCCCAGGAGAAGACATGCTGGCCAGCAGGATGTTGCTGGCATCTGCCCCTCACTGACTACTTTATCTGGGCTGGCTTCCACAAACTGGAAGATCTGGCTGGTAAACAAAGCCATCCTGCAACTATCCAAGTATTAGAAACCTAAGGCTTAACCAAAGGATGTCTTTAACCTTTCTACAGAGAAGACCACAAGAGGCCAAGGCTGAGCAAGAGGATGGAGAGGAATCAGATATGGATGAGAAATGCACAATCTGCTTGTCCATGCTTGAAGATGGAGAAGATGTCAGGTACAATGCTTTCATCTGCACCTCAGCCTCTTGATGCCATCTGAGTTGTGTTTGTTAGGATTAATGTCTCTATGCACTAGGGAGATTGCCTCTGTATTTGTCCTGACAAACTCACTTGGGCTACTGTGGGACATGG
This sequence comes from Ramphastos sulfuratus, assembly GCA_013399055.1. Lineage (NCBI taxonomy): Eukaryota > Metazoa > Chordata > Aves > Piciformes > Ramphastidae > Ramphastos > Ramphastos sulfuratus. The sequence continues at coordinate 15,310 of WBNM01002062.1, read as the reverse complement.
GAAACCAAATACCATCTAGGTGGATATTGGTATGGACTATAGGTAGGAATAGCTCTGTAGCAGCAGTAGGGTCAAGTTTTATAGTATCTTCTGGATCTAGATCACTTGCTTCAGCACTGTGCCAATGGGCTGGGTGGAAAGGGTCAGAGAAGGATGGGTCCTGGGTCTCAGCCAGATATCTGAAGCACAAGGACATGGATGTCTGCACTTGACAGATGACCAAAGTACAATAAAAGGGAATGTGGGTGTGAAATTCAGTGGAGTATGGTTTGGTTAAGCAGGCCATCGAATAACTGAGATTACTTTGCCCACACAGTCATAGGGGGACATCCTGAGCCAACAGCACAGTCCCAGTTATCCCACACAGACATCCCCCAGGTTCTCACCTGGGTCGCATCTGTGCTTGTGACAGAAGATGGAAAAAGCACTTGCAAAGGGATGAAGGAGCTGCAGGTAGACAGTGAAGCTGCACCACCTAGTCCTGCTCCTCACCCTTTAATTGCTTTAAATTATGAATAGAACTCTGATTCTCTTGCTGTGGGTCCTTGTAGTTCAGGTCCCCTCTGGGTGTGCAAAGAGATGACAAAGGTGATGTAGGTGAAAAGCAACCACATCCTTGAGGCACATCAGACACCTGCATAGGAGCGCCTGTGCTAATGAGACCTGACTGCTAATGACACACAATGATGAAGAACCTTTGGAGCAAAACCTATTATTCCTGAAAGGTTAAAAGGCAGGAGCCAGGGTAATCAATAACAGGAACAACTCAGCAGAGGAAAGAGGGGGTTTTCTCAAAGGCTTTTAACCAAAGACACCGTCTCTGACCTTACGTGAACTGGCATGACTGGGGGAGGTTCTAGGAGCTAAACAGCATTGATTTCACTGCATGGGTGCTTCTCCATGTTCGAAGCAGTCCTGGCTGCTGACTTCTCGCTCTTCTTGGTACCCTGGACCTCTTCCATCCTAACACAGTGGTACTTCTCTTTCTGCAGGCGGTTGCCTTGTATGCATCTCTTCCACCAAGTATGCGTGGACCAGTGGCTGGCCACCAGCAAGAAGTGCCCAATCTGCAGGGTGGACATTGAAACACAGCTTGGCTCGGACAGCTGAAAGAACTGGCTGGACACACCATTTTCCTTACCAGGTCATATGGCCATAAACCCTTGCAGCAAAATTTTTGCCTTCTGAGCCATTTTATTGAGAGGAAAAGTCTGCAGGCACATTAGTGAGGAGGAGGAGGAGTGTCAGTACCATATCTAGCGGTAGGGGATATTGCACATAATGCAGAATACGGGCCCGGTGAAAGGGAGCTGGCATTCCCGGAGCTCAGAGACCCCGTGCTGCAGAAGATTTAGTGTTGAACATGAAGGAACTAGCTGTGGTAGTCTGGCCTGTCAATCCTGCATTTCATGAGGATTGTATATATACCTCTCGAATACGTAGAAACATGTTAGGGGTCCTTTAGCTATTTCTATGGATGGCAGCTGGAGCATGTTAGCTTAAGAAATGTTGTGTTTTGATGCCCTACTCATCTTGTGGTGGACATGTTGCTGTTACCTAATTTGCACCAAATATTTTTTCATGGATTCCTTATTTTGGTGCCTGATTAATACATTGCAGACGGGGAATACAAAAATCAAGGTTTCCCACCCTTGGGGATGAAGAGGTGAAAAAGCAAAATCCTGTTTACAGTCAGAAGGGTTGCGCTCTTTGCCTCAGCCGCGCGTGCTTCCTTTCCTTGCGTTTACAGTGTGTTGCAAATTTAGATGAGCTTAACAAAATAAAATTTAGGCATTAAATGAATGAAGCAATAGGCAGAAGATTCATTCCTGCTTTATCTGCTGGTGCTGGACAGTTTCTGTAGGAGCACAATATTGGAGTAGATGCTGTTTCTTTGCTTACTGTGTCTTTATGAAGTAGCTTGGTGTATCGAAATCCAAGGAAGGGCTGTCTTCATGATCACCCTTGTCCATGATGCTTTCTCCTGTCAGCTATGAGACTGCCAGCACTGGTCCCAAATGATGATTACTGGAGTCAGTGCCTATAGCTGTGCTTTGGGGTTATAATAATGTTGGAGAGGTGCTGAGAGATGTATGCTTTTGACTCCTCTCCCATGCAAAAGCATGTCTGATAACAGGCTGAGAGAAAATCGAGTGCTCACAAGGCATTGCTGAGGCCATGAGCATTTCATCCCGGGAGAGGGAAGCAAAGTGGAAGGGAAGTGTGCTGCTTTTTTGGAGGAGCTGTGGCCCTGCCCCAAAGCAATTGCACCTGCACCAGCCTGCTTTTGTGTATGCACTTCGGGTTGTATCCATATGGAGAATGGAGTGGTTATTAAAATAAAACTTAATTGCATCAACACTCAAAAACAATTAGGAGGTGATTCCTGAAGTGAGCTGTTGCAACTCAACCTCCCCTTGAGCAAAAGACCTCAGCAGGCCAGTCCCAGGGACTGAGCTAAAAAACCCTCTGGAGAACTGACATTCATAACCAAAAACGCTTTTCCTTCTTCTTCTCTCTCTCTTTTTTTTTTTTTTTTTAAATTCTGGATTATGGTGTTTTGTTGTTGTTTTGTTGTGGGTTTTTTTGGTGGGTTTTTTTTTTTGTTGTTGTTGTTTTTGGAGTTTTTTTAATACTAGAGAAGCAAAAAAGAGATGCAGAGGAGCAAGAGGAATTAGTAATTAGTCAGAGTCATTATATATTAAAAATGCTGATGTGGTGGGAATGATTTCTGGCTCCTCTGAGCATCTGTTTTGCTGGAACCAAGTGATGATCCCCAAGTAGAAACAATCATGAATTACCATCTTAGAGATCTCAGGACTCCCATGAGCTGTAATTGGAAAACACCAGCTTTGGAGGCATCCCAGAGATTTTTTTTTCCCCTCAACTGAAGGAGGGAAAGAAAGAGGGGAGCACTGAAGTGTGCAAGGGTGCAGGACCCCCTTTCTTGCTGTGCCAATGCATCTGGGAGGGATTGGAGGAGGATATGTGGTAGCCAATAAGGAAGAGACAAAGAAGAAATTGTTTATGATGAGGGCAGTGAAACATGTGAACTAATTTCCCAGACTGGTGGTGGAAGCCCTATGCATGGAAACAGTCTAGATTATGACGGAAGGGACTTTGATCAATTTAATCTAGTTCATTGCAAGGGCATTGGACTAGATGACTTTTAAAGGTCCCTTCTGACTAAATCATTCTTCGATCATCTGATTTTGTGATGTAGCAAGCAACAGCTTCCTGGGGGTTGTGGTGGTCCCAGCCCTGATGTCTATGGGTCAAGGAGCCATGTGTCAACACCTATGGGGCCTGCTCCAGCAGCAGCAGATTGAAGCAGCATTAAAAATAATACTAATACTACTAATAATATGGACAAGCAAGGCTTTGCTGGTAAAATACACTGTAAGCTGGTCTGATCTGTCCAGACATGAGCTGGGGATGAAGCAGGGGGAGGAACGTGGCGACTGGGACCCTGACCGGGCAGGGAGAGAATGAGGAGCGCTTCCAAACTGCATGTTTTCTTAAAGCCTATGTGAAAGTATTACTATTTGCCTAATGAACAAGCACAGTTTTCAAACAAAAACAAACAAAAAAAACTTCAGTGAAGAAAAAGCACCAAACTCCCATGGTCTCATGTGAGTGACTGATCCCAAGATGCGCGAGAATTTACAGTGTCTGGAGTTGCATTGGTGTGTCAGGTTCCTTTGCGTTTTAGTAATTTGTACTAGTAGGTTGAGACAATAGGGATAAGTTTAAAAACAAAACAAACAACAACAAAAAAATCTCTAGGAACAAAACATTGATAGTTTACAGGGTTTTGTGAGTTTAAATGCCTTATATTTAACAATCATAATTTATGACTAACTTGTAGATATTGTGGGTTCTTATTTAATTATTTTTATAGTTGGTTTTTTTTTCACTTTTAATTATAATTTATTTATTTAGAAATTAATACTAATTTTTTTTTATTACTCCTATTACCTCATTTTTGCATTGTTTCTGGGAATGGAATGCTTTGCATGCATCGGTACTTAAAAGCATAAAAATTAAACATGGGATGTGGGGGATAATGCTTATCTTGTCAGAAAAAAAAAAAGAGATAAAAAAATCAGGGTGTGTGATTACAAACTGTATTACTGTGGTGCTGTTACCTTGGATACATTCCATAAAAATGCAAACCTTTGATTCTGTATGCTGTGACATAGTGGAAAACTGCAATATAGTGACTGTGTTTAGCACATATATATGAATATTATTTGCACTCATAATCAAACTCTGGTGATCCTTTCACATGTGTCCTTGTGCATTGAAGGCAATTAATGACACTCTGCAGAACCAAAACATTTCAGTTGATTCTTGTTACTGCCCTGTTCCCGACGATCCTGGCAATGCTGCTGCTCTTGCTGCATGTGTCACCCTGCAATAACACCCATCAGGTGCTGGCTACAAGGCTGTGCTTGGGCCAATGCATGCATATTGTGTAAGGCTGTGTGTATTGCTTCAGAAGCTGAGGAAGGAAGCTGAGATAGAAGCCCAGGCTGTGTGGTTCTATCCAGCTTTTGGTGCCTGTTAGCAATTGCTCTGGTTCTTCATACTCTCTGCCTGTGTTCAACTATAAAACATGCATGCAGCAGAGCCCCTCTTCTTGAAAACCTTCCATTTGGTTTTGTCCCCTCTGTAGGTGCGGAAACCTCAACTTGAACCTGTTTAATACATTGTAGAGCTAGGACCTGAACTGGATCTCTCCTGTCCTCAGGGAGTGGGTCAGCGCCAAGCTGAGATCCCATTCCTGCAGTAGTGGCCAGGCATCACCATCTCCATGCTGCTCTCACAGTGCACTGCCCTATTCCAAATGGCTCCTGAATATGAACTGTTTGAGCCTTACAAGAGGATTAGGGCATCTTTGCTAATATTTTAAGCTTTAAGCCATAGCCGTTATTGGTCAGCACAGATGCTTGGCCATGTGTGGGCAGAAGTGGGATTCAATGCATGTGCTCAGGCAGTAGCCATTGCCCCTTCCCCCTTCCCCCTGCCAAAAGGTTTTGGATGGAATTCTCTATTGGGTTAGAAAGGTGCATTTGACTGTACCTTAACTTTTCTCTTTCTGTCCCTTCAGGGTGCTGCTCTGCTTTGTTGACTTTGCCTTACCCTGGGTTTAAAACCTGTCTGTGTTTTTTCCGTTGCTGCTCTGCAATACTTCTCCCCTGTAGACAGGAGGTTTGAGCCGTGTGGGGACAGGTGGTCAGTTGTTCTTCTCTACAAAGACACTGTAAAAGGGATTAAGTAAAACAAGGAGTGAACAAAAATCCTCCCCTTTAATGATCTAGGCTGGTGAAAGGATCACCCACATTTTTGTACTCCTACTGCTGTTCTGTTGTGCTGTGCAACATTTTGCTACATAGATTATTTTATAGAAGAAAGCTAGAAAAATATTTATTATTAATATTAAAGCAATAGTGCATTGAAGAAATGAAAAGACATTAGAAATTGTGTAAATGCTTAGATTCACTTTTGGTGGATTTTTTGTACTTTATTTATAACTAATAAAACAAACTGCATTGCTAACTATAAACCTGTGCCACACAGAAGCCATCTAGGGGGGCTGCAGTCACTTGGTCTTTATTTCTCATTTTACATGTCATTTCTTTGGGTCAGAATCAATTCTGCTTTCACTGCTTGCACCTTTGGACTTTGATGTGTAAAAGGGATGCTGTGGGGGTATAAAAAACTGCCAGCTGGTCTGCAGAGGTGGTTAGTGCTTGGGCTTCATGGCAGAGGCAGGATGAGAGTCTCTTCACTCCTGGCACACCAACTTGAGTGACTTCCTGTGATGCCAGTTTTGCAATTAGGTATCAAAACAACTTTCTAGAACAAGGCTGGAAATTGCATGTTCAAGAGAGATTTCTCCTCTAAACAAAGCCCACAGCACCTGTAGGATATCTCTAGCAGGTTCTACTGAGATACTGACAGGTCTTCCACCTTTACAGCAGAGAAACCTCTCTTCCTGTGGGTCTCCTGTTTAATAATTAAGGAAAGAGAAAATTACTGGAAGTGAAAACCCCAAGCCCTCCAAACTCATAGAGATATATTTAATGGTATTTTCAATCCTTTTGTTATCCATTGGAAAACCTAACGGGGCATGCATTCAACTTTCATAGCACAAGGAAGACATGGCCACAAAAAATGATTAGAGGGCTGAAATGCCTCTCCTGTGAGGACAGGCTGAGAGAACTGAGGTTATTCAGCCTGGACAAGAGAAGGGTCTGATGAGATCTTATTGTGGCCTTTCAGTACTTAGAGGGGGCGCACGAGAAAGATAGAGACAACCCTTTTAGAAGTGCCTATTGTGATAAGACAAGAGGTGATGGTTTTAAACCAAAAGAGAGATATTTTATACTAGATAGAGGGAAGAAATTATTTTTGATGAAGGTAGTTGAAACATGAGAGGCTGTTGTCTAGAGAGGGAAGAGAAACACCATCCCTGGAAACATTCTAGATGAGGCTGGATAGGGCTCTGAGCAGCCTGATCTAGTTGGACAGGTATCTCCTTATTGCAGGAGGCTTAGACTAGATGACATTTAAAGGTCTCTTCTATCCCAAATAATTCTGTGATTCTGTGATCCAACTTTGTATTCTGCACAGCTCATTTCATAAGTCCTCTTACACTTTTTATTTTCCCCTCAATGAATGATGGCAGTCTCCACTCCTATTCACTTTCAATTTGGCTGTTCCTCCTCATGCACTTCATGTAGAAAGGCCGAGACCAGTTCACAGCCTTGACTATGTGATTAAACTAAATAAGCCTTCTGGACAGGAGACTGTCTATCATAATGATTTGGTTCCCATAGCCAAAGGGAATTGCCAGCTCTTCCAGTATCCAGCAAAGGCTGCGTAAGGGATGCACCACAGTCAAGCAATACAGAGCTTCCATTATGGAAAGCTTTTACAGATGTAGAAAACAGGTTAAAATGACCTGTTGCAGCAGGTTGGGGAAATATCTGTCACTTGCTGATGTGCTTCAAAAAGGTAAAGGCTCTGAGAGAGCTGCAAGAGACGGCAATCAAATTTGCTTCAAAGCTGCTGCAGCAAACACACCTCCACTACCTGGTAACAGCTCTGCTCAGTGTGGTAGCTGTGCTGGGCAGGGAGAGGGATTGTCCCCACTTGGGTGTAACAGCACAGGACATGATGCAGTGCCTTTACTTGCTGTGAGCGTCTGCTTTCACAACAGCTGCCCAGAGCTGAGAAGCTTAGTCCTTATTTATGTTTTGTAGTACCTAAATCCTCAAAGGTTGCAGCTCAGAACTGCACAGTCCCATCAGGGCATATTTTTTATTTATTTTTTTTTTTTAATTGTGCTTTTATTCTGTGTCAAAATGGGCCTTTATATATAACAACAGAGCAGGGGAGATTAACTCCACCTGTAGTGCTGTGCTCAGATCTGAAGTCCTCAGCATGGGAAAGACATGATCCAAAGGTGCCCAGAAAAATGATCTGGGAAAGAGCCTGGAAAAGAGAAGACTTCAAGGGAGACATTATTGTGGCCTTTCAGTACTTAAAGTGAGCCTGTAAGAAGGATGGGAATAATCTTGTTAGGGAGCTAGTTGTGACAGGAAGTATGGTGATGGCTTTAAACTAAAAGAGGGGAGGTTCAGGCTACATATAAGGAAGAAATCATTTACAATGAAGGTGGCAAAACAGTTGCACAGGTTGCCCAGAGAGG
>WBNM01002061.1:0-15697 GCA_013399055.1 Ramphastos sulfuratus | reverse complement strand
AATGTGTCCCATTGCCATATATATATGCTGGGGCGAGTTGCTCTCCCCCGTTCAAGCCTGCGGGGGTGGAGTAGGTACTTGACACCTACTCCTTTCACATTCCAAACCCCCGGAACCAGAGGTGGGGTGGGGAGCAGAACAGTTTCACACCCCATTCAAACCTTCGTTGGGGCAGGGACTTGGGTGTGCCCCACCGCACTGAGACACTTTCAACAGTTAGCAAGAGTGCCCTAGTCAATACCTCGATAGCCACAAACAGCTCAAAATGGGACAACACTTTTGATCCAAATAAGTTTTCCAGATGAATTTTTTGGTTAAACGCAGAATCTTCAGCTGAAATTCACAGCTAACATACAGCTTTTGCAATTTCCTTAATCAAGAACTATTGACCAAATTATTTAAAAGCACAATACTAGGCCTACTGAAACAACCTGAGCGCTGAATACTGCATTCAACTCCTAAGCATCACTCTTAATTTTCAGAAACATTTTACACTTTATTTTACTGAAAACGTCAAAAGACTGCCTACTGAGGTTATAAATGACTCTTGCTGGATTTAGGGTTTTTACTATTATAAAAGAAAAATTATGTACTTCCATATAATTTTCTTCAAATCTCTTTTTTTTTTAAAAGTTGTAATAAGCAACAATAAGACTACCATCAAAAACCCATGTTGCCAAGCTTAGCACAAAGTTTATGAACAAAATGAAAGTGAAAGGAACAATTATTTATAACAATTCAGCCTCTAGAAAATTACAACAGAAATGAAACAAATTATTACCTAGCCAAGTTGTGAAATAAAATATTTTTTTTTCTATTAGTAGATGTATCACGAAAACATTTTTTTACTGGATCCATTCTTCAGCTTTATATTATTCTTCAAAATATTTTTCCCACATTATTTTGCTTATAGCAATGAAGACTTCCAGTATCTGAAGGGGGCCTACAGGAAGGCTGGGGAGGGACTATTTTCAAGGTCTTGCAATGACAGGATGATGGGTAATGGGTTTAAACTGGCAGAGGGAAGATTTAAACTGGATGTCAGGAGGAAGTTCTTTGCAGTGAGGGTGGTGAGGCACTGGAACAGGTTGCCCAGGGAGGTTGTGGATGCTCCCTCCCTGGAGGTGTTCAAGGCCAGGTTGGAGAAGGCCTTGAGTGAGCTGTACTAGTGGGAGGTGTCTCTGCCTATGGCAAGGGGTTGAACCTAGATGATCTTTGAGGTCCCTTCCAACCTTACCATTCTATGATTCTAAGACTGAAGACACTGAACTAAATCTTAGGCTTTCAAATCTGGCTAGTATATACCTGGAAATGTTGGAGAAAAGGATGTCAAGCTGTATGTTCAAACATAAATTTAAGTCAGTGCCAACGGTTTAAGCTGCCAAATACAACTTTGTTTGGCATGTAGCTACAAGATTTTTGACAGAGTGTATTCATTCTCAGTTACCTCCTGTGCAGTGTTATTCCTCAAGTCTCAAACACCCTAAATTAATACCAAAATGGAAAGAATCTTTAAAAAATTAAATAAAAATAAAGCAGATTTCCACAGTTAGATTTTCTATACTTAAAAGAAAAATGCATGCAGAGATTTTATGATGGCAAATACTGCTCATCTAATGTATGATTTTGGAAAACGTTTTCTAGACATGTTAATTGTCAGGATATTAATAAAAACTCATCATTGTAAAGTCTCTGCTGTCACAGATGAAGCTCACCATATACTAACAATGTTTGCAGCTTGCTCCAGTCAAACTGGATGCAGTACATAGCTGTTATTTGGTACAAACATGCTCTAACCAGCCAATGTGCATTGCAAAATGACCTGCAAAACAAAGAAATCAGCACATGCAAAGCTCTACTGAAGATGTACACACTGCATAGACTCCCAGAGTCCTTAAGAAACTGCTTGTTCAGGGTCAGAGATAGAAAGAGTGGTGTCAGACTATTAACTGCTTCCAGAAGTTTTAAAATCCTCAGGAGTAGCGATGAGCCACTGAAGATTGATGCTGGACACCTTCTGAGAAACTGCATTTGCCACATAACTTTCAGACAGCAAAGACTCTCTCATGAACATTTCTAGGGTAGTCTACTTTTCGTGTTACCTCAGTAAAACATGTCTAGTCTTAGAAGGCTGTGAAAAGCCTCTGCATCCCAGGGGTCTTAAACTATAAACTAAATTAATACTTATTTCTGAAAAACAACAAGGTGCAGCTACTATGGAAACAGGCAGGAAGCAAAGGTTGTCAAGCACTGTTCACTGAGAGCCCACAGGGATCCAAACTGCAGAGTTCTGTTTCCATAAAGGGTACAGGAGTAGAGACAAAAAGAATTTAAAACAAAAAGGAGAAGAAGAAAAAAAAAAAAAAGTCATAGCCCAGTTAGAACAAAAGAAACTAAGAATGCATGTATAATGAAATGGGATGCAGTACCACAGGGAAGAGAATCTGCAAGTCTGAAAACCAAAATCCTCTTTACCGCATCCCTAATTTACACAGCAGGTATTCAGAGCCAATGTTAATAATCACATTTGAAACTCAAAACAACCTTCAATATAATAATCACACAAACATCTAATCTGCACTGAAATACTGAACTTCAAGAAGTGATACAGCATCACAAAGCAAAATATATGTCAAATTGCCTCTCATGGAAATCTCAAAGTTTTCTAATTAGAAAAAAAAAATTATTACCAAGGTTTTATTTCAAAATAGAAAAATAGCACATAACCCCCATAAAAGCATTTTTTTCCTGAAATACTAAAGGGAAGATCAAACATACCTGAAAGATAAATTTCCTATATCTGCAACCTAAGCTTTAAAAGCTCTCATTACTGAAAGCTGTTTATACCTTTCTGAAAGGACAGATTGATTTGTTTTCCCACTAATGAACTACTTTTCCACAGGACTGATAAATTACTACAATGAGAGAATCTAGTCAGAAAGAAGAAAAACCTGTTCATTAATAAACAGGAAGACTGTTAGAACTTCAAGCTTCAATCATGAAGATGCTGCTGTAAATTTGTGGAAAGGTATTTGAGCACAATGTAAGAGAACTTTTTCGGCTACATGAGAATTTATTAAAGTATAATCAGAAGATACAGTTTTTGTTGAACTGATTTGCATTCAATAAATCCTACAAAGCTTTCAAAGGAATCTGTTCTCCATTTATGAAAGAAAACACTAGCCTACTGACATTATCTGAAATTTTTCAATCATAACTTCTTTGCAAAAGAGGAAAAAAAAAAGGAATTTACATTATTCAAATGGAAAAGTAAGAAAGCACAGGCACTTCAACTGTTATCTATATTGCCCTATCTACTAGACCTTGTTTCTCCTCCAAGATATTATTTCTGCCTGGAAGGCAAAAAAAAAAAAAACAACCAACCAACCCTGCTGTATAGCTTTTTGTATCTATTCAGCTTATTCAAGGTATTATTACTATTTCCTAAGTCACTACATAAAACTTGCATTTTCAATACTATTTATTGTGTTTCATAAAAGTTCCATTAAAAACAAATTCAGAGCAAATATAAGTTGGAGGCATCATTTCCATTTATTACTTCTCATAATGCCTTTTTCATTCAGAGGTATCAACACAGTCTACAGAATTATTGCCATTGTTGTCAAAGACAGCTAAAGGACAAAAATCACAGCACAGTGTCTAATTATTCCCATCTATCAAAAACAATGTAATATATATTAGAAGCTATACAATACAGTGTGCAGTAATCATATGGATATTTATGATAATCCAGTTTAACACTATTGTGAAAGAGTGTCAGCCTGCTATATGCTTTCAGTTTTTTTCTGTGGGTTGCATTCCCTTTCAAAAATAGACACCAAGAAGTCAGGATGATGTCTCAAGAAGGAATGTGAGATTTCTTCAGAGCCACTTAGGACACAACTAGGAAGGAAAGTTCCAGTAACCACAATGAAGACTAGAAGGAAAATTACAGCAAAGAACTGGAGTCCTACATGAACCAGAGCCAAAAAGAGTGATGGGGTGATCAGGAAGCAAACAGAGTTTGATGAAAGAAATCTTGCATAGCCCAGAGATGGCTCTGAGGTGCTTGCTTGGTTTGGGTTGCAAGCATTCTTCTGAAATACATTCTCAGGTACAATCGCACAACGACTCATGGCTTGCATTGTAGAGTTTCTTTCCACAGATCCACTCCTATTGCTCTGCACTATTTGCCAAAGCAGACACTCAAACTCAGAAACCAAATCCCAAAGCAAACCCACCCTACATAGATGCACTTCTGGTCTCTCATAAACAGAAATAGTTTTGTGACTAAAGAAACCAATTCTCTAACTTCTGTTTAATAAAACTCAGCCTTTAAACAATTCAAAAAGGCCTTTTTGAATGCTTTCAAATGAAAGAAGAGGAGCTGTGTTAACCCACTTCCAAGCTCACACCAACCTGAGGTTTTACTGAGTATCCAGGGTCCCGTCAGAGGACAGGTATAGTAGTGAAGAACTATCCTGCACAGGAAATACTTCCTGCAAAGGCTTTGTATCTTCTATTTCCATCATATCTTACAAGCATCATGGGAAAAAATATGAGTGTCAATCTGGGAATTTGATGAAATGTTTCCCCCTATACTCACTCTGTGCAGGAAAATACAATCAGACAAAAAGTGTTTTAGTTTCAGAAATCCTCAGCCAAACTAAACCACAGAAGAGCCTGCAATTCTGTCTCAGCCATCTGCTTCTTTTATAAGCAAAGAACGTTCAATATACTGCAATAAATTCAAAGCCTTCAATCTGTCTCTCGCCACAAGAAAAATGAGAATGCTACAGTGCAAAAGATGGGGAAAACTCTGAATTTCCATTAATGCCTGAAGTGACCAAACAGCTTTTGTCTCCAAACTAGAACAGAGTACCACGCCAAGTGTTCTTTATTCTGGTATTATTCACAACTACAGAAATAGTACAATCACAGCTCAAATTATCATGTAAAGATTAGTATTTCTCAGAATTTGATAAATATTTATCACGCAAGTCTCAGTAATCTGAAGTCAAATGGACATCACCCTCTTTGCTCTAGAAAATAAAATCATATAATTATTAACACAAGCTTTCTTTCTTTATTACCTCTCTACAGAAAAGCATGGACATGCACAATTGCTAGTCCAACCTCCAGCAGTAATGGTATTCATCAGTAATCTTCTTGTGAGCCTTTACAACGGCCCTACTACTTGACTTCAATCAGCTGTAAAGCTCCTTTATTCTGTTATCACATCAGTGTGAGGGAAATGAATGCCAAGGATTGAATGCCCTCCTAAAGGAGCGAAGTCATGCTGTTAGAATAGCAATGAGCTTCATCTGACATTGCTCAACACATTCTTTCACACTCCTGCATTCTTGCAGAGGAATGCATGCATGACAAAAATAAGTATCTGTTGAATGCAAATGCTAAGAAATGTATCTACAGAATAATATACTAAATAGAGCATATCACAGTTTAATAGAAGGAGCTGGAAGTTGTCATAAAGGATGCAATTAATAGACTTAACTGGCAGCAGTTGTGTTCCATTTGTCAGAAGAAAGGGACGAGTGGAAAAATTATTCTCCTAAAGAATATTCAGAATTTCAATACAGATTGTCTCATCTATTAACACTGAATTCTCCTTAAACTTTCTTAACTTTTGCCAATGCAAAGACTTGTTCTTGCTTAAGAGAGATAAGAAAACAAGAGATCTAGATCAAAGATCTAGATCTAGGTCTGCTAGTGGCCATCAGGGCAAGGGAGGTGATTCTGCCCCTTTGCTCTGCTCTCCTGAGACCCCACCTCACCACCCTCACCGGAAAGAACTTCCTCCTAACATCCAGTCTAAATCTCTCCTCTGCCAGTTTAAACCCATTGCCCCTTGTCCTGTCATTACAAGATCTTGTAAATAGTCCCTCCCCAGCCTTCCTGTAGGCCCCCTTCAGATACTGGAAGGCTACTAGAAGGTCTCCTCAAAGCCTTCTCTTCTCCAGGTTGAACAGCCCCAACTCTTGTAGCCTGTCCTCAGAGGAGAGCTGCTCCAGCCCTCTGATCATCCTCGTGGCCCTCCTCTGGACCCGCTCCAACAGTTCTATGTCCTTCCTGTGCTGGGGGCTCCAGAACTGCACACAGATACTCTGACTTTCTCCCTCAGTTAAAATTTCTACATTAAAAATGTAAGTTTCCTTGCATATGAACTTAAATTCCTGTGCTGTAATTCCTGTGCTGTTTGATTAAGGATGAAGGGACTGGGTGTTGCTGTAGACTGAAATGCTGTTGTGTTATTTGACCAGAAGCAGACAGTTTCAACAGTGCACTACATTCTACAGTCCATTTTGGAGCAAACAGGAACCTCCAATTCCATGCAAGTGTTTTTATTTCTATGCCTTAGGGATAAAATATCTTCTGTCCCAGCTCAACCTGGGACAACAGAGAAATTTCTCTGCTGTGATGTATCTGTCAGCATCAACTCCTGCATGTAAAAGCAGGGAACAACCTTTGTGCCTGTTCTCAGGAATAAGGTGCTGATGTGGCAAGTGAATAGGGGAGAATGAGGGGTGTGGCATGGAAGGGTGTCTTCTGAACACTCCTTTGAGAACATGAACTGACATCTCAGCATACTCAGGATACATTAAAACTTAATGAGTGACTCAACTGATGACGCAGTTACATAAACAGCAACTTTTCCAGTAGGAATGTTTTAAATATTGTCTCCTCACCACTCAGTCATGCTTACAAAAAGATCAAAACTCAGGATGGAGCTTCAGCAAACACCTTCCCCAGTNATTCCATGCAAGTGTTTTTATTTCTATGCCTTTGGGATAAAATATCTTCTGTCCCAGCTCAACCTGGGACAACAGAGAAATTTCTCTGCTGTGATGTATCTGTCAGCATCAACTCCTGCATGTAAAAGCAGGGAACAACCTTTGTGCCTGTTCTCAGGAATAAGGTGCTGATGTGGCAAGTGAATAGGGGAGAATGAGGGGTGTGGCATGGAAGGGTGTCTTCTGAACACTCCTTTGAGAACATGAACTGACATCTCAGCATACTCAGGATACATTAAAACTTAATGAGTGACTCAACTGATGACGCAGTTACATAAACAGCAACTTTTCCAGTAGGAATGTTTTAAATATTGTCTCCTCACCACTCAGTCATGCTTACAAAAAGATCAAAACTCAGGATGGAGCTTCAGCAAACACCTTCCCCAGTGCAGGTATATAGTTGAAACTGCAACGATGACAGACTTTTGTATGTCATTATGGTGACATACCTTTCCAGTAATGTAAGGAAGAGAAGCTGTCAGTAGAAATCAGTAAAGAGGCACTTCTTTTCAGTATACATGAGTCACAAAAACTCAGCATAACTTGGTTAGCCCTGAAATGGTCAGGCAGTTGGACCAGGTGATTATTGTAGGTCCCTTCCAACTGAAATACTCTTTTCTATCCTATTCTACTGATGATATCTCAACAAATAATTACTAGAACATGCTGCAGTGAAATTCAATCACGTGACATCTGGAAAGCAGCTAAAAAACACTGCTTCTAAAGAGGCCAGACAGCCATGAGGCCACAGTCCCCTCCTCTCACAACAGCTCAATACAGAACTGCCCACCTCCCTATGTCTTGCTTAAGCTTCATCACATCTAATAAACAGGAAAGCTAAATTAGAACAGGATCCTACTCATACTCATGGGCAAATGAAAGGAAATGAATGGCAGCTGAGCTACCACAGTCCAAATCCCCCACTGACAGGAGAAGCATTCAGAGCTCACACTTGACTTCAGTAAAATACACTATTCAATGGAACTAGGCTGCACCAAAAGTAGACTGCAAGAAGACACACACTTGAGGAGCTCAAGACCTCCCAAAGTTGTTAACACTCTGGTTTTACATAACACTAATGAACTTCTGGGCACCAGTTTCAAGATTAAGCATAAGGTTAAGCTTGTAGCTAACACCATGTGTTTTAGTGTAGCTATGCATACTCCACATGTGCTCACCTTTATACTTCCAACAACTCTCTCTAAGCACAAAGAGTTTTCTGAACCATGATTTCTTTGTATTTCTGAAAGCACTGAAGCAGAATAAAAGCAAAATGAAAAAAACAAACAAACAAAAACCTGTATTGGTTAATGAAGATTTAACTCCACAAAGTCTATTTTTCTACTGATACTAATAGAATTTGCAGAAATAACGCTAAGAAAAAAAAAAGTTATAGCAACAAGCTGATTAAAGTGAAAAGAAAGCTAAGGTGTAAAATACATAAAGTAGCTTAAATCATAAAAATATAAATTCTGACACATTTAAAAGGAAACAGATATTCCCTATATGTTAACACTGAAATGAATAATTGTTAAATTCCTCATTAAAAGGTCCTTCGTGGAGACTAAAATTTACTACAATAAAGACACCTCCAACACTGCTCTGCATAATTTTCTAATAGCCTAGACTTAGCAATATGATGGAAAATCTAATAATGTGTTATCCAGTTCTTACATAAAAGAACAGGCCAGAAGATAGATGAATTTTAAATGCTTTTAAATAGCTCAATAAAATAAAATAATTTCCTTAAGTTTCCTTTGATTTTACAATCAGGGCTTTAAGGGATCAAAGCATGTTAACACAACTGCTGTATTCAGAAATGTTAAATACAACTCATTTCTCTTCCACTTTGTTCTCCCTGTTCCCTCCCTGCTGCACTAAGTTTTTGCTGTTAAACAATAGAAATATTTTGTCCCTAGTGGAAAACCATCATGTTTAAAATTGAAGAAATATTTATTTCCAAATACATACTCCTGGCATGTAAACCCATAGACGATAATATTTTGTGAAGAGTAGAATCCTTCTGATAACACTTGCAAGAATGGGGAACTAAATAAGGTATAAATAATGAAAAACTATTACTGAAACTGGAATTCAAATCTGATGCTTGCCTGAGATCAGAAAAAGGAAGTATTAAAGACAAAAACTAAGCCTTGTAACTGTTAACAATACCAACACCTGAAGGAAACCACTCTGTACCTTGAGTAGTTTACTCACACAAAAAGGTCTACCTATCACAATCCCATTAAAAAATAGTTTTCATTAGTTTAGCTGGGAAACAATTACATAATTTGCCTATAATACAAATCAGATATTATGTATAATATTTCCATCAATTTTCTTCTTGACACTTCACTTTACTCATTTATTTGTCAGCAAATCAAGCAACCTGTCAAACCAGACTGAACAAAGAGGTCAGCTGTCCCTATATATTTGCAGATCAAACAAGAACATTAAGTCTCCCTCCTGGGTTACATTGCTAAGAGCTGGAATAAAATGTAAATGGGAAGAAGAGCAGGAAAAAAGTGTATTTGACAAACAAAGGATGGCACATGTCAGAGTACTGCTTTTAACACAAACCAAAATATACCCGGAAAATGCAGATTCTGGTATCTAGCAAATAAACATTTTATTTTATTCTATTTGTGGAAATCAGCAGACAGCCCTCCTTATCAATATTGTACTTTATTGTGAAGGGAAAAGTGCTGCCTAATTTTGCATGTCTACTTTACATTCCTTGGTATAACTTTATACCCTAAATGTAATATCAAATGTTCCAACCATGATGCGGATATGAAAAAAAACACAGTGTCTTGCAGAAAAAGACACTCTTCCATCACATGGAGCTTGTAGAATTATTATTAAAAATAGTATCTTTTTCCATCTTTATCATCTTTCTAGAGTTACCCTTCTGTTCTTTAGGACACCCTATGGAACTCCTATATGATTATGATACCTCTAAGAAACTTTACAAGCATCCAGTTAGTCTGGAAAAAAGGTGCTGCATAGATTCTATTATGTGAAAAGTATCCAAATGTTATCAACATAGCTTCTGTCCTCCAGTATGGCTACTCCAAAAGAATCTCTAGGTTCAATACCTTGCCTTTGAGGAGATGACAGCAGTATGGGAAAATTCAAAGCTTAAGTTTAAGGGAAGTTCTTCCCATCCTCCAGCCTCTCAGCACTAAGATTTCTTGAGCCAGACATTGGAATCTATTTCAATACACAATGATGGATTTTCTTCTCACAAGTTTTCTCACTTTTTGAATCTTTATAAAATTCAGGACTCACAGAATCTTGCAGCAAACTGTTCCACAATTAAACTGTGTGCTGTGTCAAGAAGTATCTTCTTCAGCTTGAACCTTACAGTTGTTTTTAAATGAGATTAAACTACTCCCTGTGTCACACATATTTTGTTCACCTGTACTGTATTCCCCTCTCAGACTTTTCTGCTCCAGGCTAAGGAGTCTTCCTGCTTTCCTGTTTCATAACTTAATTTCTATACTTATTCTGAATGAGCTGTTATTGGCTCCAGGCTTTCTTATCCTGTTATTCATCTTCTTTTTCTGATCAATTGTGAAGAAACTAAATAATGACGTGTACAAAACTAAATAGGTAACATTTATGTCATGCAAATAACAGACAGTATATGTAGAAAAAATAAGCTGATGAACAGAAACCACTGAAGACATCTGTCTAAAAAGTGTATTTTAATGTGAAAGTTTTCTACTTGTTATGCTACTGGATAACAAACACTCTTTTGTTCAGATATGAAATTAAAGGAAAATCTAGTTTGTTTCTGCTTCATCTGCTGTGCATCTGAAAGTAACTGAATGACTTTTCTTACATTTCTAATCAATGGCATAAGTTCCTTCACAGTGAAAAAGGGGAGAAATGCTGATACAGCAAAATACATCTTTCCGATAGTATTTCCCAGGGGCTTGCACTGTCTTCTCTGAATTGATAATATTTTATTAGGTTAATATTAATAACTATAAAAATGGTTAACCAAAAATACTTGAACTGTACACAATACTGAAATGTTGGGTTTTTTTCCCCCAAACTTTTCTCTTCAGTAACAATATTTCTATTAAAGTAACTAAGACTATCTAAAGTATACTAGGATAAAGTACCACTTAAGACATNCAGAATTGCACACAGTACTCCAGTGCCTTCTTCTTTTATCTCTTATTGTACCCCTCCACTGAAATCCTCAGTTCATGTGAGAAAAATTTTTTTTTTATTTAAATGGATTTACCAATTAAAATAGAGCTAATTACAGATGATTGAATTTTAATACAAAAAAAAACTAATAAAAGATGATACCAGACTTCAGGACAGAGAAACACAATAAATAAGGTAATTTCAAATACTCAAAGGCAGTTCTGTTCTAATTAATCTTTAAACAGAAGTAGTTGTTATAGGCATTTTATAGTTACTGCCAGATTATAACAGTGTTTTGTCAAATTCTTATAGAATTTCACCTCAATTTAAGTCACCAAGGAAAAGAAAAATACGACCTCACATCAATTAGAAATGAAATTCTTCTAATGAACCTTTGTTTTTAAACATGACTCAATTGGGTGGTTGAAAGATCATCACACAGGAAGGTAATGTGGACTTTTCCTGAGTCACTGCTAATAGCACAAAACATATCTTTAATTGAAATGCTATCTTCACAAGTCTAGAAGATACATACCTCAGTTTGTTATTAAAGTATTGGCTGTAAGTTTAAGAACTATATTTTAATAATATATTTAATAATATATTTTAATTAATGAGTAATTGGCATGATACAGGTTTTCCTGTTCAGTTCTCACACCTACCTATCAGTTTGCCAGTTAAATATTTCTGACTATTCCAATTTCTAAATCCTATTCCTTTTAACTGTGATCCAAGCTTACTTTCTGCTAAGGGAAAGGCATAAAAGGCTTACAAGTTCAAATTCTTAATGGGTTTATGAAGAAGAATGTTGTAAGAAGGATTGCTTTGACAGTTTGATTAAATTAACACAATCAATCAGTTTCAACAGCCTTTAAAAATAATGGTGCTGAAACTTAGTGGATGCAACTGCATTTAAATTGAAAAGCACCAATATCACATCCTTCTGATGTAAATTCCTTTGGAAAATGAACAGAAACACATTGAATAAAGATGATATTTATTGTTGTGGAAGGCCAAAATAGGCCAAATTAGGCCTAAACATGTCCTGGCTTGCCCAAACAAGTTTTTCTGCTCCCCCTCCTCCTGTTGGGGGAAGCAACTGTGGGAAAGGAAAACAAAGGCTCCTGGTGCCTTAAAGTCTCCTCCATGTCTGTCCAAACTTGTAAACACGTAAGGGTACTATGTTTATACATTTTTTTGTGTTCTGCCCTAAAAGGGTAAAAGCAAGCCCTGACTTTACCTAATATGGTTAAGCTTGGCAAACTGCCATTCTAGTTGGCTGATTTGTGGCCAAAGACCCATTAGTCTCGGGCTGTATTGATACAAAGAGATGAGCAGGTAGACAGTGTGCTGCCACCGTTGTTTCTGCATTAATGTGCTCTCTGCTTCTGGCAGTGCCTCTGCCTCACTGTGTTGTATCCTGCCATGATCTGCCAACCTATAAGCTAGCTCTGCTGCATAATAACAAGCCCTAATACTTTGGGCTCGTCTACCCAGAAACTGCTTGAGTTTACCAGGAATAGGCTTAAACTGCCTTGACACAATAGGCTTGCTTAGGCAGTGTGATAATGTGCTCATCTGCACATCCGCAAGACACCTTGCCTACACCTGCATGTCTTCTGCCAAGATGAGGAGCCTTGGAAGGGACACAGATTGTCCAAGAGGATCCAGGATCAGGTCAGAGATGGTCTGTTTCTCTCCCTGCACCCCTATTAAGAGCCTGGGAAGATCAGAAGCCTCAACAGCTAAGAAGACACCAACAGAACTCCCTGCAAGTGGTTGGGTACTATCTGAAGCTGTAGTTAGTCCCGGGAAATCTGGAGATTAATATTTGTGAGTAAATACTCAAAAGCCTCTTTAGCAAAACTCTGTTAAGTGAATCCAAGCCTTCTGCCCGAGTCCATCTAGTGGATAAGCAGTACAACTGACTGCAAGAACTTCTCTTTCCAGTTCTAATGGTTTAATATCACATTATTGTTAGTTAGTTAAGTGTTCTAGATCCTGTTATTTCTTTGTATAATGTCTTCATGACTGTTGCAAAGAACCTAATTATTATTAAAAATTACTGAGGTGGTAGCAAAAGTCCTGAATATCAATAAAGAATATTGATTTTGAAAAAATACCATCTTGCATCATTAATACTCTCCATTACAGTTTTGAAATTAATATTAAAAGCTGAAATCAACAAAGATTTAGTAGAATAATGCTTACTAATGACAGCCTAGAGGACAGGTAAAACTGGATTTAATTTGAAAACCACTCACCCATAACTGATGCCATGTTAGGTATCACTTTAGAATGTCCTCATACTCACCTACATACTGCAGCATATGCAGCATTATTTTAGTTTCAGACTACAAAAACACTCAAACTAAGCACAGAGCAGACAGAATTTGGTGCAGAGTTACATACACTTTGAAATACTTATATTTTTTTAATCATACTTCCTGCAGCATATGTNTACTCAAAAGCCTCTTTAGCAAAACTCTGTTAAGTGAATCCAAGCCTTCTGCCCGAGTCCATCTAGTGGATAAGCAGTACAACTGACTGCAAGAACTTCTCTTTCCAGTTCTAATGGTTTAATATCACATTATTGTTAGTTAGTTAAGTGTTCTAGATCCTGTTATTTCTTTGTATAATGTCTTCATGACTGTTGCAAAGAACCTAATTATTATTAAAAATTACTGAGGTGGTAGCAAAAGTCCTGAATATCAATAAAGAATATTGATTTTGAAAAAATACCATCTTGCATCATTAATACTCTCCATTACAGTTTTGAAATTAATATTAAAAGCTGAAATCAACAAAGATTTAGTAGAATAATGCTTACTAATGACAGCCTAGAGGACAGGTAAAACTGGATTTAATTTGAAAACCACTCACCCATAACTGATGCCATGTTAGGTATCACTTTAGAATGTCCTCATACTCACCTACATACTGCAGCATATGCAGCATTATTTTAGTTTCAGACTACAAAAACACTCAAACTAAGCACAGAGCAGACAGAATTTGGTGCAGAGTTACATACACTTTGAAATACTTATATTTTTTTAATCATACTTCCTGCAGCATATGTAGCATTATTTTAGTTTCAGACTACAAAAAACACTAACTTAAACTAAGCACAGAGCAGACAGAATTTGGTGCAGATTTACATAAACTTTCAAATATTTAGATTTTTTTTTTATCATACTTCCTGAACTACTGCTGGGAGGGAAAAAAATACTAAACCAAACCAAACCAAAACAAAACAACCAAACAAAAAAACCCCCACGTTAAATTGGGCTAACCAAAAGAACACTTGCAGAGGATAAAGGAAAGAAAATGAAGGAACTGAATGATGGAAGATCTAAGTAATGACAAAAAAGGCAAATTACATATTTCATCTGATTTAAAGAGATTCATATTATTCATATTAGACAAAAATTTATAACAAGAATTGAGCTTTTGAAATTATTTGAGGGGAAAATATAGTACAGATAGTCTGGAAAATGTACTAGAAAAATACATCGAACACAAAAGTCCTATGCAGGACTTTGAGCTACAAGAAGTTACAAAATAAGAGAACCAAGAGCATCTGGGAGGAAAAAAAAAAAAAAAGAATTCTTAGTATCAGGAATGGTAATCATCTACTTAGGGACAGTTGTCATACAGATGTTCTGAAATGCACAGCTTAACTAAAGGAGTCAGTTCACACACACTCAAAAAAAGTAAATATGCAAATCATTAGCATAAGATAACAGTAAAGGAGTAAGTAAGCTTCAGGTCACCCATGAATAGGATGAAGAATGAAAAGTAAAAAAATGTCCAAGAATCCCTGTGAGACTGTAAGAAAGGGCAAAATAGCTCTCAAAATAGACAGTCAAGGGCA
Organism: Ramphastos sulfuratus; assembly: GCA_013399055.1. Taxonomy (NCBI): domain Eukaryota; kingdom Metazoa; phylum Chordata; class Aves; order Piciformes; family Ramphastidae; genus Ramphastos; species Ramphastos sulfuratus. The sequence goes on along the minus strand of WBNM01002061.1, from coordinate 847 downwards.
ACACAAGTGGCAGACAAAAACACAAGACTGTCATGTATCAGGAAAACAAGAAAGGCCAGAATATTAAGGAAGAAGTGATCATTACTAGGATATAAAGTACCAGAGAGACAAAATAATGTAAGATTCTTACTGTTTCATGTAGTTCTAATGATGTTGTACATTCCAGAAACAAACAATAATTATACCAATTTCACAATCCTCCTACAAGTATCAATGCTACTATAAATCTATTTCGACTGCACTTTATTGAATTTAAAAAAAAAAAATGCTAGTTTATCCCATTTATCCTCTCTCAAGGTTGTATTATGTTTTAGACAGTGTTAGAGAGTTAAAATTATTTTGAAAGCTTAAGCTCAGGCTGCTTAAAAGCCTTGTCACTGGGACAGTCTGTTTCAAAGCAAATCAGATGAATTTTGTCACAAATATGAACTAATTATTTTTCATATGGTAGAGAGGCTGCTATAAAGTGGTATCAACCATAGATTTCTGAATCTCAAGTCTATTTTATGGTAATTTATTTTGTTTCTTACCTGGATGTAGTTCTGCTATCAAAAAAAATTATTATGCACAATAATATAAACCATATATTCATATTATTTCCAATTTTGTGTTCATTTGCAGAAGTAACAAAATGCTTGCATTTTTATCCAGCTGTCTTCTTGCATCTACTATAAACCCTTCTGATCTGATTCTAAATTTTTACTGTTCAAAGTTGGGAACATCAGGCATTCTTACACTAAGGTAATCTCTAGGAACTATGTGTTAGCTATGGATGTTTTAATAAACTTGAAACAAGTAACCAGAGAACTGCACGACATGCATTATGTTCATTCTCCCCCTGTACTCT
>WBNM01002060.1:0-20865 GCA_013399055.1 Ramphastos sulfuratus | reverse complement strand
TTCTATGATTCTATGATATTGCTCCTTTCCTCTCTCGTCAATGCACTGATGCTGCTGATGGCATTGAACAGATGCCTCAAGAAGCATTTATCCTGTGAGCCAGGTACACTAACACCCTGTTGCTCCAGACTGGACAGAGAATGATCAGTAATTTCTGTAGGAATGCCCCTCAAGAGATCATCAAAAGCAATCATATTCATTGTGCCCAGCTTGGTTAACCCATAGAGGGACACCTTGCACCCCTAGATATGAGTTTAGTTTCTGACAAGCTGAAAGCTCAAATGTTCACATGAGGATCTGTGTTTTGATTAGGTTAATTTGTAGCTGTCAGTCTGGATAATTATATAATTTGGAGATCACTGGCAGAAGAAGCAAAAATTTAAAAATCATTTTCACCAGAATATAGGAACCAAAAAGAAAGTCTTAGCCTGAACTTTTTATTCAAGGTGAGGATCAACAGAGCTCCTCAGATCTAGTTGAGGATGCCCTTGCTTCTTGCAGAGGGGTTTGGACCAGGTGGGCTTTGGAGGTCCCTTCCACCCCAGACCATTCTATGATCCTAGGAACATTGTACAGTCTAGACTGATTACAAGTGTTTAGACAGGTAAGAGTACAAACCCCTCTTGGAATAATGATAAAAGGTTCTGCTTAACTTTTCTGTGGTTTGAACTGATATATAAGTTAAGGTAACATTGACAAATCTCTGAATGTGGAAGCAACTCCAATCTTCCAAGCTGTAGTTAATGAAATGGCTGCCTGCAACCCTCACTCAGACTTCATACCTATATATTGCATGCTTTGTGTCTAGGATTCTGGTGGGTTTATACTATGTGACAGAATATCATCAATGCAGATTTCATGATACATCATTAATACATGTAAATAATGCTGGTCTTAATATAACACAACATAAAATTTAATACATTATTAATACCTCTGATTCACAGATGGGGATTACCTTGATCCTTTCTCATCCCTGGAGAGTCAAGAAATTCCATATAGTGAAAGCCTTATGTGCCCTGTATTAATAAAGTGAAACCTCTTAGCATTCCCAAGAGATTTAGCAGTGAAATGTTACACCTAGTCAGAGTGCCAGTAAAGTACTGGTGTAGGAGACATGTGGGGTTTTTTAAGAACAGTTTATGGATATTTCTTACAGAATCTCTTACAAAGAATTCCACAGATGACTTCAAAACATTAAAACTACCCCTGCCTGTCTATTCGGTTGTGAGGAGTAGGATTTGGTTGTGTGTTTATTTGTTTCTTTTTGTTTTGTTATTGTGGCTTTGCTTTTTGACTGGTTGGTTTTGTTTGGTTTTGTGCTGGTTTGAAGCTAATTGGAGTATTTTAATAGAGAAAATTATATTTCTGGAGTACTGTGTGCAGTTCTGGAGCCCTCAGCACAGGAAGGACATGGAAGTGTTGGAGTGGGTCCAGAGGAGGACCACGAAGATCATCAAAGGGCTGCAGCAGCTCTGCTTTGAGGACAGGCTACAAGATTTGGGGCTCTGCAGCCTGGAGAAGAGAAGGCTTTGAGGAGACCTTAGAGTAGCCTTCCAGTATNGGGGAGAAGGTGGAAGGGTGATTGGGAGCCCCTCCTGGGGTCTCTGATTCCTGGGAGGGGTGTTGTGTTTCTGTATTACCTTTAACTTGTATATTTCTGTAAATATTCCTGTATATAGTGTATATATCTGCTTGTACATTGTGCTGAGCTGTAAATAGAGCTTCATCTAAACTTCCAGCTGGCTGAGTTCTAGTCTGGGTCATTTTACAAAGTGTGGGGGGCGGAGAACTCCCAAACCATCCCAGTTTTGCATTGGATATAACTTCTGTAGCTTAGTTGCCAGGCCAGAAGAGAAATTGATAGGTCATCAGTGATTTCCTAATTCATCTGTTTAGCAGTTGAAGTCTTGGTGTATTAGTGTATATTCCTGGTGCAATAGGAAGTGTCTCATTGCAAGGTGAGGTTGTAATGCTTAAAAATCTTAATACTGTAGCAACTGATGCTGTGGTTATGAGCAATAAATGATGACAAAGGGAAAAGATAGTCCTAAGATGCTTGTGCTTTTAGCTGAGTAATATTCTCCATCTGGATGACTGATTCTCTCATGATGGAGAAACAAGACGTAGCATCTTCTACAGAGATCCTTTTTAAAACCTGAGAAGTGTCATCACATATAGTTTACAGTTCCTATAAAATTAAATTTTACTGCCCTTGTTGGCAAAAGGTGTTGGTGAACTCAGAACAGACTTTTTTGGGAGATGTTCAGGTCCTCATAAAGCAGTCCAGAAAGTTCTGACTTGCACAAGTTCATCTGCAAACATGTTTGGATTGCCCAAAGATGGTTTTTGATATAGTAGTCAGACAATGCATTTAATATATTAATAATGTGCTGGAAGCTACAGTGGCTAAAGTAGTTTCTGCACTTTTGCTCACAAGGCATTTTTTTTCTAAATTTGAAATAGATGCAGTCTTTCCAGTAAAAGCATGACTGGAAAGAGGTAAGAATTCTAAATTTATTTTTACTTATCAATCAATAATTAAGCTACTTTTAAAAGAATAAAAAGGTTGAAAAAGGCTCCTTAAAAAAACTCCTTAAAAAAAAACAAAAACAAACCATAACAGCTAGAAGAGATCCTTTAGTTTCAAATATCAAATAGCTAGTCAGGCCTCTTCCACAACAGCCCCCTAGCAACTGATGCTCCCCAGGACCTCTCTGTGTCTTGCCTTCTCTTTCAGTACACAGCATAAATGTTTCTGCACTTGCAGGATGAATTAGACCTGGCTGAAAAAATAAACCAACCCCAAACCAAAGAGGTTATTTTCCAAGGGAATCATTTACCCTATCATTTCCACCGTGGGTAAGTATGCCTGTGAACAATGCTGGTGAAAAAAAAAAAAAAAGCCAGGGTCAGAGCAGGCACTTGTACACTGCTGAAAGAAAACTAGCTTCTAACAGTGATCTGTGGCAACTTATTCCAGGTATCAAGGCAGTCCCTTTGCCTCCAACTTTTTGTGATCTTTCCTGCTTTGTGTTTTTAAAAACCTATTCTTTTTTTTCCCCCTCTTTTTTCTTTTCTTTATTTCTCTTTTTTTTTGCCCTTCCACAGGAATCTGTCCACGATTCTTCTGTTGAAAATGAGAAACACTTTCTTCTTCATTTTCTGATGATTTAGTTCCAGCTACCAATGAAACACAAGTAGTAGAGCTGGCAACCTCTGCTCACATGAAACAGACTGCCTTCATATCATGAACTGGAAATTTGACTCCCACCATTGCAATGTAAGGAATAATAGATGAATGTGGGCCAGAAACTCAGTTTTATGAACACTGATTTTTTTTTTTTTAAGGGAAAAGTTTAGAAAACCAGTTGGATGGGATTTTTTTTTCCCTAGTCTGACACAGTTTGATTGAGTCTTCTTCATTCCTGTGGAAAAATTCATAGAATCATAGAATGATAAGGTTGGAAGGGACCTCAAGGATCATCTAGTTCCAACCCCCTGCCATAGGCAAGGACACCTCCCACTAGTACAGGTCACTCAAGGCCTCGTCCAACCTGGCCTTGAACACCTCCAGGGAGGGAGCAGCCACAACCTCCCTGGGCAACCTGTGCCAGTGTCTCACCACCCTCACTGGACTGTTGTTTTATAAATTCAGACACATTTAAAAAAAAAAAAATAGCTTTATCAGCCATCTTTTTCAACAAGAATAAAGTGATGGCCAGCAGGGCAAGGGAGGGGATTCTGCCCCTTTACTCTACTCTCATCAGACCCCACCTGGAGTCCTGTGTGCAGTTCTGGAGCCCCCAGCACAGGAAGGACATGGAACTGTTGGAGAGGGTCCAGAGGAAGCCACGAAGATGCTCAGAGGGCTGGAGAAGCTCTACTATGAGGACAGGCTGAAAGAGTTGGGGCTCTTCAGCCTGGAGAAGAGAAGGCTTCCAGGAGACCTTATAGAAGCCTTCCAATATCTGAAGGGGGCTACAGGAAGGCTGGGGAGGGACTATTGACAAGGTCTTGCAATGACAGGACAAAAGGCAATGGGTTTAAACTGGCAGAGGGGAGATTTAGGAGATTTTTAGGAAGAAGTTCTTTGCAGTGAGGGTGGTGAGGCACTGGCACAGGTTGCCCAGGGAGGTTGTGGCTGCTCCCTCCCTGGAGGTGTTTGAAACCAGATTAGACAAGGCCTCGAGTGAGCTGTACTAGTGGGAGGTGTCCCTGCCTATGGCAGGGGCTTGGAACTAGATGATCCTTGAGGTCCCTTCCAACCTCACCATTCTATGATTCTATGGTGAAATGAATAGGAGAGCAACTTTCTAATCTTTTATCCATATTTCATCTTTGCTCCTTAGGGATTTCAAAAAAGCCACAGTGATAATTTTCAGCTGTTTGTCACTGTGCCTGATTTCAAACTCTGCAATGACTTTGTTTTCATCTATGAAGCAAGGTACACAAGGAATGTACCAGCTGCTATAACTGTGAAAAGAGAAAGCTCTCAGGCCCTTGATATGTGAAAGAGGTAGCAAACTTCAGTCTAAACACAGGCTGACAACATTTGTTCTGAGTTTAACTTAATTATGTGAGTTTGGGTTTTCTTAGTGCTTGACTAAGCTTTTGACAACTTGTGAAGTGGTATGTGAGTACTGCTGAGACTGAGAACAAGATGTTGTTTTATAAATATACTTGGCAGAGAAAAAGAGGAGCTCATAGTGAAAATTAGCTCGTAAAGATTCAAGAACCAGGGTATGTGAAGTAAACTGAGTTTTGGCAAGCCCATTCAAATAAATTTGCCTAGCATATAAGCCTGAGGGGAGACTAAGTTTTTCCATTCACCCATCATTCATTCTCCTGCTTTCATTTCAGCTTCCAAACGCTGCTCTTCCCTCAGGGAAATTGCCGCTTGCTGTGATTTAGCTGGGAAAAATGGCATTGGATCTTACACAAATCCAAAAATGCAATATCAGGCCATCATTCCTAAGCTCTTTGAGTCATCACAGGCCTAGCCAGCTCCTGGGTATAACTGTGCTTCTCTGTTAAAATGGAAAAAAAAAAAAAGGACAGTGAGTTGCTAAGGGAGATAAGTAAGCTTTTGACTTTGGCTCTAGGGTACACTACTAACCCCAAAAGAACTACGAGCTCTTAAACTGATCAAGAATAACTGCAAGATGTTGGAGGCAAGTTCCTCAAGGAAGTTCCCATGGTTACAAGAGAAAATAGGTTGTAGCAAGGGAAATTCCATTAGATATAAAAAAAAAAGGGAAAAAAAAATCACAGTGGGAGTTGTTAACCACTGTAGCAGGTTTCCCAGAGAGGCTGGGAAACACACCTGAGCAACCTGATCTCTAGCTTCATAATTATCCCCACTTATAGCACATATGCCAGGGACCAGCAAGATCAGACACTGTACCCTAAGAGAAAAGGACCCTGGAGTTGAGGTAGACAGAAGACTACACCAGATATGCACATCTGCAGATAGCTTATCCCTTAAGCAGAGACGAATTTAGAATCAAACATCAGTCGTGTGAGATGTCATAATGGTACCTCTTCCAGTTTTAGCACAATGATATGTTCCTTGCTCCCTGGAAAGAGCCTTGGACCAGGAATTATTTCCTTTAAGCTGTGTCACTGATATTAAAACTTGTGTCAAAGGAGTAATACAAAAAAGAGAGCAGTCCATCTAAGTCCTGAAGTCCTGCAACCAGACATTTTCACTTCTGTCTTGCATTTCCACTGGTTTTGTTTGGTTGTTGTTTTTTCATTGAAGTCCCAACTTTGGCCAGAACTAGATATCCTGTTTCTGCTTCTAGTCTTTGTCTTTGTCTTTGTCTTTGTCTTTGTCTTTGTCTTTGTCTTTGTCTTTGTCTTTGTCTTTGTCTTAGCCTGTCTCTGCCTGTCTTCCTCTCTTTCTCTTTCTCTTTCTCTTTCTCTTTCTCTTTCTCTTTCTCTTTCTCTTTCTCTTTCTCTTTCTCTTTCTCTTTCTCTTTTTCTTTCTCTTTTTCTCTTTCTCTTTCTTTTTGTCTTTGTCTTTCTCTTTTTTTCTTCTTTCTCTNTTCTCCTCTTTCTCTTTCTCTCCTCCTTTTTCTCTTTCTCTCCTCCTCTTTCTCTTTCTCTCCTCTTTCTCTTTCCTCATCTTTCTCTTTCTCTCCTCTTCTTTCTCTTTCTCCTTCTCCTCCTCTTTGTCTTTCTCTTTCTTTCTTTCTTTTTTCCTTTTTTTTAAATTTTTTTTTTCTTTCTTATAAACAGTTTTGCACTGTTTGTTTGTTTTGATTCAGTTTTGTTGATGTGGTTTTTTTTGGTGGATTTTCTGTTGTTTTGTTTTAGTATTAATGCCAATTTTTAATTGCTTAGCGTTTGAGTTACTTAACCTATAATGGAAGGAAAACTTCCATCATCTTTTGTGCTTTGTGATTTTTAAACCTTTCTTTTTCTAGCACACAATTTTTACACAGTTTTGGTAGGGGTTTTTTTGTTTGTTTGTTTGGTTGGTTTTTTGTTTGTTTGCTTTTTTTTGCAGTCCTTATTTTAAGACTTTTTTACCACCATTCCATGAATTGTCAAGATAAAAGCAACCATTAGAGAGTTCAAAAAGCTGCAACAAAAACAGGCATAAAAAAAGAAAAAGAAAGAAAGAAAAGAGCTGATGCCAATTTACTTTGATGTTTTTAAATGTATTGCTTTTCCAGTTTCTTCTGAAAATACATCTTGGAGTGAAACCTCATGAAAAATGTGGAATAACTCCATGACATTGTAGATTTTATGAGAATTATTAGAAAAGTTTTGAAATCCTATTTATTTTAGAAACTTGGTAAAAGCTGCTGAAATATGTGCATAGACATTGTTAATCCTTCTGACCTTACATGTTAATAAAAGATGATGTGTATATTTTTACTATATTACATTTTGTTTTAATGATAAATATACATACCAAAAAAAAACCTCATACAAGTCTGACTCATCCCTAGAAACATAAGAAAGATAGATCACCTGGGCCAACTCTTTAATCTTGAAGGAGATTAACACTCTACTAATCAGTTTCAAGTTTTCCTAATGTTTAAGATAAAGCATCACTTCTGAAAATGGAACATATAAGTTCTCATTCTGATAATCAGAACAATGGAGACAGAAAATCAGTATCGAGAAGTGTTTTCAGCTAGGGATACTGTTATAAAGTCTCTGAGACCTGTTTTTCCTTCTTCTCTAGGCACATGGTCTTCTATTTTTAAGAAAATATCTGAATCTAGTAGTCCACTATGTTTTCCATTCTTTCTTCACTGGTGTTGCATGTTCTGTCAAAGATTTAATCTCCTTGCCAGATTCCAGTTTTTCTCCAGTTTTCTAACACCATCTGAAACTGGAAATAGTTCTGTAGATACACTATTTGGAGAAGAATAGATTCACAGAATCATAGAATAATTATTCCTCACCCTATTTTCTCCTTGAAACACACTTCCTAACATGTCAGAGAATAGAATTTGTCTTTTCAGCAGCAATAGTTGCCCATTTGGACAAAATTTCTGCTCTTTGTATTTTTCCCAATCTGGTTGCTATCATCAGTGTGTATTTTGATTCCTTTTTCTTTGTGTGTGCCATTTTTCTACTCTACTGTACTGAATTTCATCTTAAAGGCTTCTGACCATTTTATCGATTTATCAGGATCAATTTAAATTCACAACTTGTCCTCCAAAGGCTCTGCAGCACTTACTGTTGAGTGTCAAGGCTGATAAGTCATCTAAGTTGTTAATGAAACCATTAAATTATACAGGACAAAAGACAGATCTTGGAAGGGCCACCCACATCAAGCATCTTCCTAGTTTCTTGACAGCAAACTGTTGATAGCTGCTATTTAAGCATAATGATTTCAATTTGATGTGAATCTGACTGTTCATATTTTAATCCATAGCATATGACACCCTGAAAATGAGTGAAATATGGAACTCCATTTAAAGGTAAATGTATATTGCAGATGGATCAGTTACTTGTCTTACAGAAGTTAATTTCTCTCATGCATGGAGTGCTGGCTAGAAAGCAAAAGTGGAAATACACTGAGGAATACAGGAGAGCTTTAGTATACAATCACAAATTCTGCCACACCGTGATATTTTCATCCATGCTCTCTTACATAGAATCATAGAATCATAGAATGGTAAGGTTGGAAGGGACCTCAAGGATCATCTAGTTCCAACCCCCTGCCACAGGCAGGGACACCTCCCACTAGCATAGGTTACTCAAGGCCTCATCCAACCTGGCCTTCAACACCTCCAAGGAGGGAGCAGCCAAAACCTCCCTGGGCAACCTGTTCCAGTATCTCACCACCCTCACTGCAAAGAGCTTCCTCCGAACATCCAGTCTAAATCTTCCCTCTGCCAGTTTAAACCCATTGCCCCTTGTCCTGTCATTGCAAGACCTTGTAAATAGTCCCTCCCCAGCCTTCCTGTAGGCCCCCTTCAGATACTGGAAGACTGCTATAAGGTCTCCTCAAAGCCTTCTCTTCTCCAAGCTGAAGAGCCCCAACTCTCTCAGCCTGTCCTCATAGCAGAGCTGCTGCAGCCCTCTGAGTAAATAGTCCCTTCCCCAGCCTTCCTGTAGGCCCCCTTCACATACTGGAAGACTGCTATAAGGTCTCCTGGAAGCCTTCTCTTCTCCAAGCTGAAGAGCCCCAACTCTCTCAGCCTGTCCTCATAGCAGAGCTGCTCCAGCCCTCTGAGCATCTTCGTGGCCTCCTCTGGACCCTCTCTAACACTTCCATGTCCTTCCGTGCTGGGGGCTCCAGAAGTGCTCACAGTACTCCAGATGGGGTCTGAGGAGAGCAGAGTAAAGGGGTAGAATCCCCTCCCTTGCCCTGCTGCCCACGCTGCTCTTGATGCAGCCCAGGACTCGATTGGCTGCCTGGGTTGCATGTGCACACTGCAGGCTCATGTTGAAATTCCAAACTCTAAGTGATGCAAAGCCACCATAAGCGCAGAGGAGATGGAATTGCAAATAACTGAAGTGAGTCCATGATCCATCAGAGAGAAAAAATGTTTTAGCCATACTAGAAATTAAATGAGCAGAATCACACTGATACTGTTTCATTGACAGCTTGTTGGAATGTCTTTCAGAATTTCTGCTGGAGGGGCTTCACATGAATTGATGCTTAGGAAATCTAAAGGCACCAAAAACTGTATATATGCAATAATGGCCTGGGGATGGGACAGATTTTCAATGAAAAAAAAAAGCAAACAAATGCTTCTTCAAAATAGAAATCACCAAAAAGTAGTATTCTCTGGTGAAAACAACCAATTAAATAAACCTGACCAAAGCAACACTCAATAAATGATGTTATAGTAAGTCTTATTTTAGCCTCCAGACAGCAGAATCACCAAACATCATGGGCTGGAAGGAACCTCAAAAGCTCATCCAGTCCAACCACGCTGCCAGAGCAGCATCACCTAGAGTGGATCACACAGGAATGCATCCCGGCAGGTCTTGAGAGTGACACTCAACAAGCCCCCGGGCAGACTCTTCCAGTGTTCCATCACCCTCACAGTGGACAATATTTTTCCTCATATTTCCATGGAATTTCCTATGCCTCAACTTCCACCACTTGCCCCTTGCCCTGTCGTTGTGCATCACCCAGCAGAGCCTGGCTCCATCCTCTTAGCACTCTTCTAAGTGGAAGTGTNTTGAGGTGCCTTCCAACCTTACCATTCTATGATTCTATGTTCTTTACAATCATTCATGAGGTCACCTTTTAGTTTCCTCTCCAAGCAGCAGGTCTCCAGCCCACTCAGTCTCTCCTCATAAGAAAGATCTTCCACTCCCTTCATAATTTTCTTGGCTCTGTACTGGACTCTGTCAAGCAGTTCCCTGTCCTTCTTGAACTGATCTCCCACACACAGATGTTGGGTTGTAGCCATGAGGTAGGGGGAGACAGGGGAGGGGAGAATTAATGATTAATTGTAATATATTCCTGGCCCACTAATATGATAATTTTATGATCCTAATGACAATTCTCTGAATCATATAATAATATCTGTCCGCAAAAGGCACATTTCAATACGTGCTATCGAATTGCCAAATTTACCTGACATTATCAAAACAAGAAATTGATAATAAAATTTGACAACCTTATTGAAGAAGTAATTTTCTATTTAATTTTTTTGCAAATTAATTTCATGATATATTAAGAGTCTTTTTGTCATACGTTTTTAGTGCAGCTTATTAATCCGATGTGACATTCGGTAACTTAAAGGGAATGTGATATTGCACTCTATTGATCTGGTACTTTATTAGGGATTTTATCATTTCCTATGAAGTCCTGTTTAATCTTTGATAATTTGGATTTTTTTATTTTTTTTTTAGAAGACAGGTGATAACTTTTGCCCTTGTTTTTTTCTGCATAAGTAATGGTTCGTTACCTTTTTAAGGGAGAAAAGTTTTAAGAAAAATAAAACTGCAGGATGATGCCAAACACCAAAGTGTCTTCTTCAAATGTAAAGTCTGAAGAAAGATATGCAGGGGATTGATGACACACTAAGAATAATCTCTCTCACGCTTTCTATTTTATTTTAGTTTTGCAATACTGCTAAGACCATTGTGATTATCTTCAAGATACACAGTGAGATGATCTTCACTTCAACTGCTTGCAATCTGATTACTTGCACCTTCAAGCTACCTCTGCTATGACTGCCTGGAGCCATATTGATTTAAACCTCTGTCAGGGTTCATGTAACTGCCTCCACAAAGTGAATTTACATTCATTAGGGCTTAACTATGAAGAACACACAAACTAAGGCTCTAGAGTGAGAACCTGAGTGATTCTCTGTGCTCCATTGATTTTGGTTGACTTCTGAAGATCTATTCGTTCACATGAAATTGCCATATGTGTGTTCAGCACAGGCAAAGAAATGGCTGCATAGTGTCTCACTGCCATAGAGGAAAGGTAAGTGTAAGCTAAAAAAATAACAAGATGTTTTTCCACAAAAATCTAGGATGCAAGGGCCAATATTTGAAAATAAAAGATTTCAAATATCTATTGTTGACAACTGCCATCAAGATGCTGCATTTCCAAAGACTATATTTGTGACTGATTTTCATGATCTCTGATCAGTAGAATATAAAGAAACTGCTACCATGATACCATGGTATCATATCTCCTATGAGAACAGGCTGAGAGAGTTGAAGGTCTGCAGCCTGGAGAAGAGAAGGCTTCAAGGAGACCTTAGAGTAGCCTTCCGGTATCTGAAGGGGGCCTACAGGAAGGCTGGGGAGGGATTATGGTGTGGGTTTAGGGAGTTACCCACCCCCCAACAGGCTAAAACTCAGCCGGCTGGAAGTTTAGATGAAGCTCTATTTACAGCTCAGCACAATGTACAAGCAGATATATACACTANCTATGGCAGGGGGTTGGAACTAGATGATCTTTGAGGTCCCTTCCAACCTTACCATTCTATGACTCTATAATATATCCCAGTAATCAGCAGACATAAATGTCATAAGACAACTGAGCATGTGCTAGAATTCCCTGCTGTGATTCTGCACTGTATTTTATTCAAGACAACACAGGGGTTCATTTTGGTAGTATTTTGAAGTCGTACTTCAGCTTTTTTTGTGGGAAGAAATATATAGATAAATAAAACAGGATGCTTTTTAATAGTATTTCTTAGAGCTGTATGTTCATGTTACCTATGTGGTGTAAACCTGTGTACCATCAAAGTTTAGTTTGTATGACATATAACAGGTGTGCTATCAAAAGACTAGTGACTGCAAACAGATCTCAACTTCTCTGGAGTCATCTTGGTTGTCATCTGATATTAAAATTTTGTCTGATATAACCCAATCAGTCAGGCTTTGTCAACAGTGTTAAAAAAAAATAGGTAACACCTAAGCCTGTCCGATAAATAAAACAGGATGCTGTCCAACAGAAAGAAGAATACTTCAGTCTCTGATGATATACACCTCTTTCCATTAATGACAGAAGGAGCATAGATTACTATCTCAGACTAAACTTTCAGGTAGCTAAGGTTCGGTGAGATCAATTCTCTATCTTTCCCCAGCACCAGAATACCCAGGGCAGTACGAGGTGTGCTAGCAGCCCCTCAGTTAATTAGAAATTCTTCTGTTCTACAGAATCAGCAAACATCTGAATTAAATCATAATGCATGATCAGTCAGGAAGTCTTAAGGGAGTTACACTTCACACTCTAACACCTTTGCTCTTGCAACTTTGAACAGTCTGGATGATGCGGAAGGAAACGGAGGTAGAAAATCTGCACCTGGAAGAAGCAACAAGGGGAAAAAAGGAAAACAACAATAAACAAACACATGAAGAATAGAAACTGCTATAAACCTAGATTTCAAAGAAGCTATTTAGGAATGATCTTTCACACATGAGTGGCTTCTGTGCCTCCAAATGAGAGTATGACTGGGGGACTTGAGCATCTCCCCTATGAAGAGGCACTGAGAGATCTGGCACTGTTTAGTCTGGAGAAGAGAAGACTGAGAGGAGATCTGGTCAATGTATATAAATATTTGAGGGGTGGCTGGCAAATGGAGGGGGCCAAGCTCTTTTCAGTGGTCCACAGCAATGAGACAATGGCTGCAGATTGGAACATAAAAGGTTTCATCTCAATATGAGAAGAAACTTTACAATGAGAGTGATGGAGCTCTGGAATGGATTGCCCAGACAGGTTGTGAAGTCTCTGGAGACTTTCAAAACTTGCCTGAATGCATTCCCATGCAGACTGCCCTAGGTGATCCTGCTTTGGCAGGGGAGTTGGCCTCAATGGTCTCTGTAGGTCCCTTCCAACCTCTAATGTTCTGTGATTCTGTGATTTACACTTCTTTCTTGTTTATGGTTTGGTCGAGCTGGTTTACGGCTTTCCCTCATGTACTGTATATGCATTCACAACACTAAATGAGTTTGCATTCCTCAAAGCAGAAATTTTCCAGTTAAGATTGTGGCAACATAATGGTTGAATCAGAGAAGGGAATAAAAAGAAAAAGAAAAAAGAGGTAGATTATATTCTGCAATTATTTTCATAGAGAAGAATTATTTCATNTCTATGATTCTATGATAAATTTAACTCATTCATGTAAATATAGTAGTTCCTATATTTAAACTACTAGGTGAATTAGTTGCATATATTCATAGCTGGAGTGGAATATAGTCCAGGGTGCCACAAAGTCTGCCATGAAAACATGTACTTGGGAGTAAGAGTGATTAGAGTTTCAACCTTTCATTGAAGGTGAACACTTAGATTACCTCATTGAGTCAGTTGGAAAGCAGCTACAAGTTGTGTTTTCATGGTCAGTTTACGATATGCTACTGTATATTTACAGCACCTCCCTTGTGTCTACATTGAAGGCTCTGCAGTCTAAAGCTATGCTAGCAAATAGTAAATGACTGCTTTTCTATATTAGGATCTGTATAATTCTCTAGAGGACATAAAGCATGAGTAAGGTGATGTAGAATTTATGACTTGGTACTTGTAAAGGTGGCTTATTGGATTCACAAAGCTCCTAAAACTGGGGCAGGAATACCGGAAGCAAGCTTTTAAGACCTGAACCATGTTTTCAGGACATTTAGCAGTGTGACAGCAGCATAAAAGGTCCCTGTGGTAGCATAAACATTCGATGATGCCACAATATTAGTGCACTGAACAGCTTTGCTATTTACAGTCTTGGTTTAGCAGCGTACGTGATCAAAGACTGGGTTTGAAGAACATGAAATATCTTAACTCTAGTGGCATAGATAGATGAGATAAATATTTCCTAAAAAATGTTGAATTGCTGTTCCTCCCAAAGTTTCTTTCTTCTCAACAGCTTTACCTTCCTGAAGAATTTCTTAAAAGCCATCATTAAAGTGAAGTGCAATAGCAATAATTCACCCTCTACTTATATACATAATTTTCTGCCTGTTTTTTTCCTCAGAAGATCAACTAATAAAATCTAATTTCTGTGTGCAGGTAACTGGGTTTCAGCAGCTTGTGCTACATGAAGAACGTAAAATGATGTGTGCAGTTCTGGAGCCCCCAGCACAGGAAGGATATGGAAGTGTTGGAGCAGGTCCAGAGGAGGGCCACAAAGATGATCAGAGGGCTGGAGCAGCTCTCCTATGAGGACAGACTGAGAGAGTTGGGGCTCTTCAGCCTGGAGAAGAGAAGGCTTCCAGGAGACCTTAGAGTAGCCTTCCAGTATCTGAAGGGGGCCTACAGGAAGGCTGGGGAGGGACTATTGACAAGGTCTTGCAATGACAGGACAAGGGGCAATGGGTTTAAACTGGCAGAGGGAAGATTTAGACTGGATGTTAGGAGGAAGTTCTTTACAGTGAGGGTGGTGAGACACTGGCACAGGTTGCCCAGGGAGGTTGTGGCTGCTCCCTCCCTGGAGGTGTTCAAGGCCAGGTTGGACGAGGCCTTGAGTGACCTGTACTAGTGGGAGGTGTCCCTGCCTATGGCAGGGGGTTGGAACTAGATGATCCTTGAGGTCCCTTCCAACCTTACCATGCTATGATTCTATGATTCTACGTAAGGTGTATAATAATGATTGACTTGAAGACATGACTGACATTCCCCTTATCTGTATGTGTGCCAGCATGTCTGAGCTGTTATTGTTGTGCTGAAACACAAATGCAACATCATTTTAATGATGATATCGTGTTGGGGTTTGTCTGACCTAACTTTTGTTAAACAGCAAGTTTAAGGCATCAAGTTCCCTCCCGTTGTTACAGATGCCAAAGACAAGTGGGATGAATCATCCTCTGTGGTGTCCAAGTGTATCTACTTACAAAAAAAAACTTAGACTCACTTTGAGATCTGGCCTTACTTATCTACAAAAGCAGAGTAAGATTAATCCTTTGTCTCTAATGAACTCCATTAATGCGAGCGAGATACCTATTACCATTAGTTTTATATGTATCAACCTAGTTTTTGTGGTGTGCTGGGAAATAGTGATTATTAGTGCATCCAGAGAGAAGATAACAGCCCTTCTTATTGACTTAAGCCAGCAGGCTCTAGCTTGTACACCAGTTAAAATCTTCACTCTTGTGGTACAGGAAGTGGAATGCTTGTGAAGTAATCTCGGAGTAGGCTGATGCAAACAATATTTTGCACTCTTGTTAACGACACTTCTCCAGCTTTTGGTATGCTGGACAGTATAGGATGCAGGACATGGAAAGGTTCTGCTTGTACTTCAGCTTATATGTAAACAAAACACGGATGCACTAGAGAAAGAAAAGCACTGCACTTGGTGATATTTACTAAGTCACAACTATCTACTGACTAAGTCAAAATGTCACTTTCAGCTGATAGCTCGGTAATATGTGAAAGGTTCTCAAAGGTTAAAACTGAAGATTGGAGCTACCTCTGGCTTTTTCAGGGGAGAGGGGTTTGTTATTAAACCTCTGAGAACCTGAAAAGCAAGATATGTTCTATCTGTTTTGCACATGCATGCAACTTGTAGATCAGCAAGGCATTGTAGTAGCTGCATAATGAGTTTCATGGAATGCTGCCTCTGCAGTTTATTAGCAGTAGCTTCTAAAAGGTGGGTAATAATGAGTGGTTTCCATTACATATATTTAAAAAATCAATGTCAACACATTCAAAAGAAATGAAAACATTGCTCAACTCATTCACATAATATCCAGGTTGAGTATGATTGCTTCATACTGAAACACCTGTGGGACAATTCTTTTTTACAGCCTGAAGTGAAGCACAGGGGAAAAAAAGATTGTAGATAATCACTGACTAGTTAAACTGTGGTGATACAAAATACCAATCCTTTCTGTGTCTTCACACAAGTCATTCTGGAACTACCCCACATTTTTTAACATAAAGAAGCAGAATATACCCAATATTTAGCGTTAATACCTGGGAAAATGCAAAGACCTGCTGAGTCCACAGTGGTTTCTTAAATACGTTACTGGGATCTCTCCACTGGCAATGACTTTTCTACTTCACTGTTATGGGAACTGAAGCCCTAAGAAGCACTTTATCATTAAAGGCCAACACCCCTTATGATATGTCAGATCCCACCTGGAGTACTCTGTACAGTTCTGGAGCCCCCAGCACAGGAAGGACATGAAACTGTTGGAGCAGGTCCAGAGGAGGCCACAAAGGTGCTCAGAGGGCTGCAGCAGCTCTCCTATGAGGACAGGCTGAGAGAGTTGGGGCTCTTCATTCTGGAGAAGAGAAGGCTTCCAGGAGACCTTATAGTAGCCTTCCAATATCTGAAGGGGGCCTACAGGAAGGCTGAGGAGGGACTATTTATAAGGTCTTGTAATGACAGGACTGGGGCAATGGGTTTAAACTGGCAGAAGGGAGATTTAGACTGGATGTTAGGAGGAGGTTCTTTGCAGTGAGGGTGGTGAGATACTGGCACAGGTTGCCCAGGGAGGTTGTGGCTGCTCCCTCCCTGGAGGGGTTCAAGGCCAAGTTGGATGAGACCTTGAGTGACCTGTACTAGAGGGAGGTGTCCCTGCCTGTGGCAGGGGGTTGGAACTAGATGATCCTTGAGGTCCCTTCCAACCTTACCATTCTATGATTTTATGATTCTATACTTATCAAGAAGGTAATGCCCAATGTAGTATATGACTATAGGACCATCATCCTGTGGATAATCACAGCTTCTCTTTAGATGCTTGTGCCACAAATCACTCAGGAATGGAGAGTCTTTTGTGAGCAGAGATACACATCCACATGAAGAGCAGCACTCCCCTGAAGTCTATCTGCAGCCACAGGAAACAGGGAAAACTGATTGTCAATAGGCACTCAAGTAAAACTCATCTAAGTTATAAAAACTGAAAGAGACCCTATGTGAGCCTGCTTGGAGCCTTTTTTTTTCACATGTTGAAAAAGGTAAATGCAAATGATGGGTTTAAAGAATCAAGAAACACATCTGCAAAAGATTTCTCCCCTCCCCTCCATTTATGCTTCAATACAGCTCGTTGACATTTCTCTTATTTTTAAGGAATCTCCAAGGCTCTATTCAATATGCAAAATCCAAAAATCAATGAAATGTGCCTCCAAATGATACCTTTTAATAACTAGATATGCTCAAAAGACAGATAAAAATTTCTACACTCTAGTGTGTTTATATTGGAAGTTTTTTGTTTAGTTCACTTTACTACACAAAGAATAAAAGTATAGCATTAATCACAAATTCTCCTCTGTTTTTTGTAGATTATATGATATTACAAAATGTTGTGGTAGACCTGAATAGGCCAAAATAGGCTTATAGATGTCCTGGCTTGCCCAGACATGTTTTTCTGCTCTCCCTCCTTCTGCTTTGGGGAGAAGGAACCACAGGAAAGAGGACAAAGTACCTGGAGCTGCTGAGTCTAAGCACTCTGCCTTGCCCAGACTTGTTTGCATCCTGTGGTCAACAAGGTACACACACTCAGCCTGTTTATGCCTTGTGCAAGGCCTGTGTTCTGTCCTAAACAGGGTAAAGCAAGCCTATGGCTTCACCTAATATGGTCAAGCTTGGCTAACTGCCATTCTGATTGGCTGTTCTGTGTCCAAAGGCCCATTAGTCTCGGGCNCCTGGAGATACACAGATCATCCAGAGCAGAGCAAGACCAGGTCAGAGATTGTCTGCCTCCTTTCCTTAGCACCCTGAAGTCTGGGAAGAATCAGAAGTCTCAGTGGATGACAAGATGGTAACAGAATTCCCTGGAAGCATTTGAGTACTGTCTGAAGCTGTAGCTAGCCCTGCAAGTTGGGAGGTAATTTTGTGAGTAGATGCTTGAAGCCTCTTGTAATTCACCATTGCCTTCTGCCATAAGCAGAAAGGAGCTCCTTGAGTCCATCTAGTGGGCAAGCAGAGTATTGACCACAAGCGGTGCACTAACCACAGGAACCTTCTCTTCCAGTTCAATTAATGCTATGTTATTAGTAGTTATTTCTAGATGCCATGTTATTATCTGTATAGTTTCCATGACCGTGTGAGGAACCAATTATTATTAAAATTAGGGGTCAAGGTGGCGAGAGTTCTGAGTATTGACTATTAATAAACAATATTAATCTTTGAAAATAGTATCTCACATTAATTAATTACCCCTCCACTACACAAAAACAACTGGAAAGCATAGAAATAATATGCAGTAGGATTGGAAGGGAGGGGTTGAGTCATTTAATCCTGTATTCCCTCTTTTCTACACATAAATTAATATACCAGAACTATTTGTCTCCTTAGAATTATTTTTTTACCTGAGACAATAAGAAATTCTTTAACTGAAATAAAATTAAGCATTTCTAACTTCTAGAAAATGAGGATGGGCAGGGGGTCTGGAGGGGAATAGGTGGCAGGAGGAAAGAAGGGAAAACAAACCAAAACAAACTCCTTTGAACATGTGTGAGCTGTTGAGTTTAATTGAACCAGAGTCTGGTGATAGATGAAATTTCACTGACGGACTGATTGCTTGTAAATTGTGTTTCATTATGTTTTTCTCTTTCCATTATAGCTATGAAGAACTGTGAATTATCAGGATGGGTATCAAATGCAAAAATGTAACTTCTGGTCTATGTGTAATATCATATTTGTGGACAAAAGACATCAAGAGAAATGTATTTCTTGTGCTAGAGAACAAGTAATGGAAGGGTCATCATGTTGGGCTTTTTCTTCTTTGCAGAACCTCTGTGAGTGCATAAATTTAATTTACCTGTTTCAGAAAGTTCCAGAAACTTTTTTTTTTAAATTTTTTACCCTGCTCCAGTTCTATAAATACAATCAACTTAGCTTTACATCATGTTAATAAGTGGTATTCAAGAGAGAAGGGGATCTGCTGGACAGAGTCCAATGGAGAGCCATGAGGATGATTAGGGGACTTCAGCATCTCCCCAGGTCTCCCCAGACTGAGAGCCCTGGGGCTGTTTAGTCTTGAGGAGAATGAAAGGAGATCTCATCAATATCTACAAATATCTGAGGGATGGGTCTTAAGTGGAGGGGGCAAATCTCTTTTTGGTGGTGTGCAATAGTAAGAAAAGGAGCAATGGATTCAGACTGGAACAGAGAAGGTTTCACCTCAACATGAAGAGAAACTTCTTTACAGTGAGGGTGACAGAGCACTGGAACAGGTTGCCCAGAGAGGTTGTGGAGTCTCCTTCTCTGGAGACTTTCAAAACCCACCTGGATGCATTCCTGTGTGGACAACCCTGGGTGATCCTGCTTTTGGCAGCGGGGTTGGACTCAATGATCTCTGGAGGTTCCTTCCAACCTTTAACATTTTGTGATTCTGTGGTATTAAAACTATCTCACAGTCTTCCCTAAAATAAAGAAATATTAAAAGCCAAAACCAAACAAAGCAAAAACAAAAACAAAAACAAAAACAAAAAAACCCACACAAAAAAACAAACAAAAAAACCCAACAAACTTAAGGCACTTCCAAGAAGAGCATTGTATTAGATTGAAATTAAGACTGCAAATTAAGTATGCTAGGAGAAGGGAATGAAAAGAACAGCAACCTTTCTTGCAATCATCAACAATGTAATAACTGTAGGCCAAATAATAGTTACACTTTTTAGAAAGCTTCTCTCTTTTGGTTTTTTTTTTAAATATAAACATTGCTAGTGACAAAAAATGCACTGCCAATCTATATGCACTGCTCTCATGACCTAGCAGTTAAGCACATGCATAATCTCAGCTGATCTCATTCCATGTTTGTAATCACAATTTACCCAGCTTGAAAGTGCAGCTGTTGGACTGTATTTTTTATTTTCTTTGGTGAGACTGAAGAGCCTTCTATTATCTGTTCCTCATGCAAGTATTTAGACTGTGATACAATCATCTTTCTGGTTAAACAAGTTGAATTCTTGAGCCTTTCAATAAAATGCATGTTTGCATTAGACTGATGTGTTAATCATTCTTCTCCAAGTGCTTTTCTGTCAGCTGTAATCTTTCAATTGTGGGCTAAACAATTTAAAAGAGGACATGATTTGGACTAGTGTGCTGATGACAAAGATACCTTTCCTGTTATTTTTTAATACTTCTCTGCTTGCATTTCTAAAGATCTATCTAGATCTATAGCTTCTACACAATATTGCCTGTCTGCATACAGATCACTACAAATATCAAACTCTCCAAATAACCTTTAGGACCCCAAGTAGACTTCCCCACATCATGCATCATATTTTATGCATTCTTTTTTAGTGAAACCATGGTTTCTGTGCAAGCACATTGTGCATTTAAACCTTTGCCAAGCAGTCCTGTCTGTATTGTGTCCACAGGTGACCCTTTGCAATGCTTAGCATTCAGAAAAAAAAAAATCCATCCTATTCCTTCTTCCTGATAATTGGTAAAGCTATCAAACAGTGTCAAGCCAGACATCAGTTTCTGAAGGATTGTACTGGAACGTGGCTGTGCGTGGTGAGTTTGTATTTTGCCACCAGGTTTAGAAGCCTGTCAATTTTGCAGATTTCAGTCTGTTTCAAAATGTGAAGTTTTGTGTTGCTCTTCTGTAGGCCTTGTCATGTTACTTACTCATGTGGAAATGCTGTCATTTTTTATTGCAGCTCCCTAGAACTTTGATGGAATTTGAGTTCTACATTTTCTGAGTTTTCTCCAGCTTCTTTCTATACAGTTTCCTTTTATAACTTTAGCCATATACTAATTCTTTTCCCATTCTGATATTAAATATATAAGGCAGAATCAGAATTCTGTCTCATGAAATTACCACGATTTTAAGCCCTTAGTAAACACATTTAGCAATACATAATGGTATTATGTTGTATTTAAAAGTGTTTTAGTGATGTATATGAAAGCAGTTGCTGCACAGTGCACTACCAAAACAGTAGTTTAGTAAGAGCTTTAAGTGAATTGTCACTTACCAATTTTAAAAAGGTGTCTGCTTTTCTGTCTTTTCTCTTCTGCAGCAGGGCAAGGGAGGGGA
>WBNM01002059.1:0-15487 GCA_013399055.1 Ramphastos sulfuratus | reverse complement strand
GTGGCCTCCTCTGGACCCACTCCAACAGTTCCATGTCCTTCCTGTGCTGGGGACTCCAGAACAGTAAACAGTATCCAAAACCAGAACTACAGGCTTCTCCCCTCCCCCCTCCCCCTCCCCCCCTTTTGCTTTTTCCCCCTTCTCATTTTGCCTGTCTTCATCTCTAAGGATTTTGCTCAGGGGCTGTTGTCAGGCCCACTCTACAATTTGCTATGTTGATCACTTTCTGCTATATAGGGAATATTAATGCTATTCTTTTCTGATCTTGGGTTTTTATCTTCTGTAATTCTGTAATTCTATGCTCCTCTGTATCTTGGCCTAAGTCTTATGGTGAAAAAGTATAGAATAATATTCCTTTCTCCCCTTCCTTTATGACTAGATGATCCTTGAGGTCTCTTCCAACCTTACCATTCTATGAGTCTATGATTTAAAAGGTGTAACTGGAGTGTACACAACAAAAGCAAACCGGTCAGTCTGAGAGTGTAAGCTTACATAGTTTTCTCTTTATCCCTACTTTTTACTTTCTGTGCTGTCATATTCATTGCATGCTGATTTCACTATGTGGATATTTGAAAAAATAAAACAAGGATAGCATTCCATGCTGGCAAATCATAACTTAGTTACAAAGCCAACATGATTCAGTACTTCATGATGAAGAATGGAGGAAAAGAGCCTTATGTCATTCGAGTGAAAATATGCATGTGTGTACCAGGCAGTTGGAAAAAGTCAAGGAAGGGAGAAACCCAAACAAACCTAAGATGATTTAATTATTTCTTTTGGTGGCTTGCCAGTGAAGCCAAGCAAAGTCATATTGTCAGCTCATCAGTCTGAACCCCATGGTACTATCTGAAGTGCTTCATGTATCATTCATTACAGCAGGTAGAGGAAGAGTGAAATGTGGTTCACTTCAGCAGTAAACTCCTTTAGGACTGTTTGGTTAAGTGACTTAATGGCTTATTCTTAATGTTCTTTTCTTTTATCTTGAGACCTCATAACTCAAAGTGACCAAAAATAATTCAAATTCTTCTTGGCAGGAGGTCACCTGTGAAATATTTTCTGTCCAACTTTATTATTTCTGAATGCAAAATGCCAAGAAAAATGTGTGTGCATGTCTGGGTATGTGAAAGACTTACAGATACATAAATCTTCTCTGTACATCTGAGCCTCCTATATATCTCCTATATACTTCTGTGGCTTTTTACAATGGCAACAAAGTATTTTAAACCATATAATCTGTACCTTGTACTCTGCTCCATCTTAAAAGCACTCAAATCTTGACATAAGCCACTGGTAAGTGATGTAAAAGCAGAAACAAAGCATTAGAGCCAGCAGGAATTACTGGGGTAGGGAAAGAAGTAGTGAAGAAAATGATGAGTGATGGTAAGTATTTGGGGAAAAGAGGGGAATTCAGAGGCAGCAAACTGGTCTAAAATATTTGTTTGATTTTCATTCCTAATATAGAAAGTATCTATGCATGTTACATGGGGGAATTTTTAGAAAGCATTCAATACCAGGTACAAATAGAAGAACTTGGAAACAGTATTTTAAAATTAAATGCCTCATGACTACCTGGGAGGATTCATTCTTCAGGAATCTTTTAAATTGTATTATCAGAAAAGGTAAACGAGCAGTCAAAAATGATCATCTTATGTAAATAGAATCTGCCCAGGGGAAAAAAAAAATCCTTACTTAGGTAAATTGCAGCTGTGTGCAGATATAGAAAAAATTACAAGTTCAAGGGTAGTGATTTCCTGAGCTTTGATCAACTGAAGCAGAATTNAACCCATATGGTTATACTTGATGATCTTGAGGTTTTTTCAAACCAAATGATTCTATGATTCTGTGATTCCATGGTACTGGATTAGTGAAGAAAGAAGAGATAAGGCAGACCAGAGCAACCATTTCACTGCAGGCTGTGGTGAGATGGCAGGCTGAGCCTTTGCAGCCCTTAGAGAGCAATGATGCAGAAAAATCCTGCCCGCAGTTTGTGGGGGACCACACACTGGAGCAGGGAACTGATCCCAAAGAAGTCCATGACCCAGAGGAAGGCCCATGGTAGTGCAGTCTGTTACTGGGAGCAGCCTGTTTCTGGGACCTACACTGATGAGAGAAGTTTGTATAGGACTGTCTCCCGTGGGAGGGATGCTGTGTTGTCTCAGGGGAAGACTGGAGAGCTTTTCCCCCAAGGAGGGAAGAACAACACAGAACAGATTGACACTGGCCACAACCCCTATCTTCTGCCCCCTGCATCACTGGACGGAAGGAGATAGAGAGTCAGCAGCAGACCTGAGACCAGAATGAGGGGAGGGGTGAGAGAAGGTGTATTTAAGATAAATTTGCATTTATTATTGTCTTACTCTGATTCAGTTGGTGTTTTTGTTAAACTGGTGACTTTGTTAAATTAATTTTGTTTCCCTAAATTCTGTCTTTTGTCTGTGACCACAACTGATCAGTGAGCCCTCTCCATCCTTTGTCCAGACCCTGGAGTCTTTTGTTGTGTTTTCTCCTCTCCATCCCACCAGAAGGGCATAGGAGTGAGCAAGCAGCTGTGTGGTGCTTTGTTGACAGCTGTGTGGGCTCAAATCACCACATGGAGCCAGCAGCAGATGTTGACTTACCCAATTTTTTTTTCCCTGCCTAGTGGTAGTGGTGATCCTGCAGTGGGGTTAGCTGCGAATGGGAGAATGCAGCCAAAGTGCTTCTATCTGCAAGAGAGGTCATAACCACATTTTGGAATGATCTGCTATGTGTTGCAGGAGACAATAAGAGAAAACAGCTACAAGGAGGAGAAAACTCATGTGCAATAAAGCTGTGAAGGGTAAGGCATTCATGCTAGAGAGGGAAGATAGACACAGTAGAAATTAAGGAAGGGGAGACAAAACGAAGGAGAAATGTCAAAGTTACTAAGGTCTGTAGAGTTCATGGGGGTTGAGATCTCAGTGAGAGGTAGAGGGGCAATAGTAGGAGCATTCCTGTGTCTTTTAAGAGTTACTTGGGGCAAACATAGTACTGGTATTTGTACAGGCCAGGAAAAGCTTTTGCTCTGTGGCCAGGTGATTAAATGGCTGTAGATTTATATTTTGTGTGGCCAGGTGATAGAATAGCCATAGATTTATATTAAGAAGAAANGGTAAGACACTGGCACAGGTTGCCCAGGGAGGTTGTGGCTGCTCCCTCCCTGGAGGTGTTCAAGGCCAGGTTGGACAAGGCCTTGAGTGACCTGTTCCAGTGGGAGGTGTCCCTGCCTATGGCAGGGTGTTGGGACTGGATGGTCTTTGATGTCCCTTCCAACCTTACCATTCTATGATTTTATTCTATGATAAAATGGTTATCATTGAACTTTCCTGCTTCAGAAGATGCTTAAAAAGAGGGTAGAAATATGATTTTGTCCATGCAGTATAAATTACAGTCTTCATATATGAAAATGAAGCAATGAAGTTGGTCTTAATGTGGTAATTGGTATATCTGGTGGGGACTAGCAATTTCTTGGATGAGAAATTGCTCCTTTGAAAAGTGTCTAAGAAGACAATTTTTTTTGCATAGTAGGAAGGAGATAAGTCAGCAGCATTAGATAGATGTCAGTGTGTAGTTTTTTGTTCACCAATTATGTTCATAAACCTCTGTGAGTGCAGTCTTAGTGCTGGTCTGGAAGCATGAGGGATTCAAACTCAAAGATGCATCAGGAAAAAGAAAATATTTAGAGATGAATGGAACAGAGGTGAAATAGTAATGCTGGATGGAGTATGGAAAACCAGCTGCAGGTTTTCTTTCTTAACACTCGAGAACAAAATGAACAAGCATGAGACACTGAGAAGTGTTTTCATACACAATACACAGTGAACCTGTGAAAGTGCTCAGCCTGTGTTACAGAATTAAAGGTAAAAAGTTTTTTTGGTAGAAGCTACTCTCCATTCAAACATAGTTTTGNAGATTAAATCAATAGTGTTTGTGGCTGTATTTCAGAAAGCACACTTGAGTCCTAATAGATATTCTCTTTGCTTTTCCCATCTCTCCTGTTGTAGAAAGCACAGAATCACACAGTGTCAGGGGCTGGAAGGGACCTCAAAAGCTCATCTGGTCCAGCTCCCCTGCCAGAGCAGGATCACCCAGAGCAGATCACACAGGAACACATCCAGGCGGTTCTTGAATATCTCCATAGAGGGAGACTCCACAACCACCCTGGGCAGCCTGTTCCAGGGTTCTGTCACCCTCACAGGGAAAAAATTCTTCCTCAGGTTCACATGGAACTTCCTCTGCCTCAACTTCCACCCATTGCTCCTTGTCCTGTCACTGGGCATCACCCAGCAGAGCCTGGCTCCAGCCTCCTGGCACTCACCCTGCACGTATTTATAACCAAGAATGAGGTCACCTCTCAATCATCTCCTCCCCAATACCATGACTCAGTCTCTAGCAGTGTGCCATTCTTTCCCTTGTACCCAACAGCAGGTGAAACTTTTTCACTGGTCCTTTGTGAACCAACAGATGCCTTCCTGCTGCACATTCCTGCCTTCACAAAGGGTATGCATGGGACCTTTTGGAAACTACAATTTTGCATGGAACCCATAAAGTAGCATTTAATTACTGATACCTTAAACACAATCACTTTTAAAAGTGAAAACAGTAGAAGTAGTAGGGGAGGAGCAAAGATAGATGGATGGGCATGGGTTGGCTATGGGCATAAGGTCTGTAATAGAATTCAGTCAATATTTGCAGGTGCAGATTTACAGAAAGGCAAAAGGGAACAGCATTCTCCAGCTCCTGGTGGCAAGCACTGGGAGCACAGCACTGTGGTTTCTCCTTGTCACCTTGGTCACAGGAGGCAGAAGGAGATCATTGAAGGGAATCTGTGACACCATGCAGCAGCTGGCGAGTGGGAGGCTTGTTCTGGCTACTGTATGGTCATGCTGGAGGGATCATGCCCCAGTATGTGATCAGGTGTGCAAGAGGCAAAGCTTACCTGTCCCTCACCCCTCCTACTCACAAGGGTGCTGCATTTGTCCCTGTTGCAGCTTGACTTACCAAAGCACTCAGACACTAGAGAGGCTACAATACTAAAGAGGTTGGTGGGTTAAGATGCCATATGGAAAAAAAAAATAAATAAACCCCCCCATGTTTTCTTTTGACCAGAGTGTAATAGAGAAAGCTTTTCTGCAATATAGAGTTAGTAATTCTGCACACAAAACAGCTGCACAGTTTATTATAAAAAGTGTTAAGTGAATCAGTTCTAATCTCATTTGTTTTCCTTAAGAGAGGTGCCTGGGGACTGGAGGAAGGCAAACATCACTCTAGTCTTCAAAAAGGGCAAGGAGGACCCAGGTAAGTACAGACCTGTCAGCCTCATCTCCATCCCCAGGAACGTACTGGACCAACTTATCCTCAGTGCTGTCCTTCACATTTCAAGGACGAGGGAGTCATTAGGAGCAGCCAACATGGTTTTACCAAGGGGCAGTCATGTTTGATCAACCTGATAGCCTTTGATAAGGACATCACCAGGTGGATTGATGATGGCAGAGCAGGGGATGTGGTTTATCTTGATTTCAGTAAAGCATTTGACACTGTCTGCCACAGCATCCTTCTGGCTAACCTGAGGCAGTGTGGGCTGGGTGATCAGGGAGTGAGGTGGATGGGAAATGATTGAGCGAAAGAAGCCAGAGAGCTGTGGTCAATAGGATGGAGTCCAGTTGNGTATCTGAAGGGGGCTACAGGAGGGCTGGGGAGGGACTATTGACAAGGTCTTGTAAATGACAGCAGGAGGAGGAGGAATGGGTTTAAACTGGCAGAGGGGAGATTGAAACTGGATGTTAGGAAGAAGTTTTTTGTAGTGAGGGTAGTGAGACACTGGCACAGGTTGCCCAGGGAGTTTGTGGAGCACAGAATCACCCAATGCAATCTTTGATCACATTCTGTGCTTCTGTGCTCCACAACCTCCCTGGAGGTGTTCAAGGCCAGGTTGGATGAGGCCTTGAGCGACCTGTTCTAGTGGGAGGTGTCCCTGCCTATGGTGGGGAGTTGGGACTGGATGAGCTTTGAGGTCCCTTCCAACCCAAACCATTCTATGATTTTAATGTTTGTAAATATGAACAGGGTGAGTGCCAGGAGGCTGGAGCCAGGCTCTGCTGGCTGATGCCCAATGACAGGACAAGGGGCAATGGGTGGAACCTGAGGCATAGGAAATTCCATCTAAGCATGAGGAGGATTTTTTTCTCTGTGAGGGTGACAGAACCCTGGAACAGGCTGCCCAGGGTGGTTGTGGAGTCTCCCTCTCTGGAGATATTCAAAGCCCACCTGGATGTGCTCCTGTGTGATCTGCTCTGGGTAATCCTGCTCTGGCAGGGCGGTTGGACCAGATGAGCTTTGGAGTTCCCTTCCAGCCCCTGACATTCTGTGGTTCTGTGATTACCAGACTGTTAACTTGTGATAAAGCAACTCTCGTGCCACATTTCAGAAAGCATCTAGCTATGGAAAACTCTGGGGAAACATCTACTTAGTGTAGTAAACCCAGCCTATTTAAAGCCTGCTCAAGTAATTTCAGCAGTGTTAGCACTGAAAATATTGCAGAGAATGTGAGTAATGGATATGAAAATATGGTATTGCATTGTAGAAAATGCCCTGGAGAGGCAATATGTGATTATAGAGTCTGAAGGATTTTGTGTGTGAGTCTTAATGTGAAATCTTTATGTTGTTCAAGTCTGTGGCAAGGGCTGTGCAAAGACATCTGAAGGGAGAGGAGCACAGAGCCAGTATATTGATTATTGGTGCTGTGTTTGATTAGAATCCTATATGAAACAACACCTACCTCCACAAGTAATCCTGCAGATAATAAGGTCTAGATGTGAAGAGGGACTTAAGCATCTGTGCTTTTGGTGCATAACTCTTCAGGAACTAGCAAGAGTGTTAAAGTCCTAGTGGAGTGGTTAGTGTGTATGCACAAATGTGTACCCACAGCCAGCCTGGCCAGGATCCTTCTTTATGACTTCAGTCACATTTCTGGCAGATTCAGTCTCCCTTGACTTAGCCAAAAGAAGAGTCATCAGGGGCCACCTTGCAGTGACTGTGGCTATTCTCCATGTAGCAGTTCTATGATTCTTTACACCATGCAATTCAAAGGAAAGATTTGAATCCAGCTCTTCGTCTGCACCAGAAAGAGTGCTGCAACCTCATGGCTGTCAGATATTCAGAGGGGAGGGGGAAGAGAAGGGAATCTGTCTTGTGTTAAAACTCTTCCAGTATATACAAGTAATGACAATTCATTACAGCAGAGACAGAGATTGATGACACAGGCATGTAATTAGGGCTATCACCTGGGAAGTGGGAGAGTCAGGTTCTGGTCCATGCTCCAATGAATATTTAATTATTAACATGAGATGGAACAGCTCTGTCAAGCCTAGGAAGGCTACACCTGCAATTCTCCAATGGCTTCTGCTGCAGGCGGTCTCCTGGCTGATAGAACATAGCTGAGCATCTTAGTTCCAAATTTATACATATCTCAAATCAGACCCTTCACTCCTAAGTGAGAGTACCCACCACTGAGAAAGGTTAGAAGTTGACAAAAATGCCAGTAACTTTAATTTGTTCTGTGAGTACTCACATGTCTTATGCATTTAATTAAACAAGAGATTGGAAATTGTTAGCAAACCTTAAAACCTCCAGGACAGATTGTCCAGAAGTTAGGTGTGAAGACTCAGCTAGTGCATACCAGAATTTCTGTAAACTTCTAAAGGGGAGAAAGGAAAGAGACATAAAATCTGTGCAGTCCTCTTTCAGGTAAATAACTCAGGAATCAAAATCTTGGGGTGCTAGGTTCAATTCCAATGAAATCTTTGGAGAGATTCCATTTTCTCCAAGAAGTGGAGAGAGTGGAGTGAGAATGGAATGAGAAGCAAGCTAATGCCCCAGGAATCAAAATCTTGGGGTGCTAGGTTCAATTCCAATGAAATCTTTGGAGAGATTCCAGTAGAATGGAGTGAGAAGCAAGCTAATGCCCCAGGAATCAAAATCTTGGGGTGCTAGGTTCAATTCCAATGAAATCTTTGGAGAGATTCCAGTAGAATGGAGTGAGAAGCAAGCTAATGCCCCAGGAATCAAAATCTTGGGGTGCTAGGTTCAATCCCAATGAAATCTTTGGAGAGATTCTATTTTGTAGTAGAATGGAGTGAGAGGCAAGCTAATGCCCCAGGCACTCCAAGGAGGTCAAGCTAATGAATAATCAAAGAGGAGGGGAATATTCAATTGCTTAACCAGGAGTGTCAAGTATTGCTTTTGTATTGGCTCTGATATTTTAAGCCTGTCTGAAGTGGATCTTGGCTGAAGTCCTACCTCAGACCTGCCAGCCCCATGCAGGAGTGGTGGCTGCCTCGGGGCATCTCAGGTAGCAGGAGGTGACAGTGTTTAGGCAACTGAATCCCACCCATCCTGTCTGTCTTGCACACAGGACATTTCTAGCCTCTGAAAGCTGTGTAACTCCTGCCATCATGCTGCCTCCCCAGCAAAACCAGTGGTGACTGAGACAGCAACTTATGTCTGTATGCACCATGGCTAAAATGGTTCTGCTGTTGCACTGGAAGGAGCTAAAAATAAAGCAATTTGAAAATCCTGGTCGTTGTGTAAGGTTTCACTTGCAAAGCCTCACACTTCTATTGCTTGTAAAGAAACCTCACAATCCAGAGTGCAACTTTTAAGATCTGGTTTGTAAAGACTGACTTCATTTTAACAGGTGTGTGTGTTGGAAATACATAATAGGTTTTGCTACTAACACTGTCCTTACTGCTTTCATTGATTTTCTTTGCAATTAATTTTAGAATCCTTTGCTGTATCTAAAATAATAATAATAACAATAATAACAACAATAATAATAATAATAGTAATAGTAATAATAATAATAATAATTTTTTTAAAGGCAAATTCAGTTCTGAGAGATCAAAAGAGATTCCAAAACATTATGTGGTTTGTCAGCTAGTTGCACTGCAGGAGGAGGCCA
The DNA here is from genome assembly GCA_013399055.1 of Ramphastos sulfuratus. Lineage (NCBI taxonomy): Eukaryota > Metazoa > Chordata > Aves > Piciformes > Ramphastidae > Ramphastos > Ramphastos sulfuratus. Next base: position 6,510 of record WBNM01002059.1, on the reverse strand, counting down.
AGTCTGAGTACAAACTGATGATGAACTTATGCTCAAGTACTGTCCTACAGTCAATAGAGCTCTGACAGCTTNCACCTGTGCACCAACTATCTATAGGGATCCAGTCTGGTACACTGAAGGAAAGAAGCAGAGGAGGTTCCATGTGAACCTGAGGAAGAATTTTTTTTTCCCTGTGAGGGTGACAGAGCACTGGAACAGGCTGCCCAGGGGGGTTGTGGAGTCTCCCTCTCTGGAGATATGCAAGAATCATCTGGATGCGTTCCAGTGTGCTCTGCTCTGGGTGATCCTGCTCTGGCAGGGGGGGTGGAGCAGATGATCTTTTGAGGTCCCTTCCAGCCCCTTACACTCTATGATTCCATAAAGAGTGTATTTATTAATGTATTGAAAGATCACTTTCTGACACAGAACAGTACTGGTAGCAGAGAACTTAAGTTCAAGGCAGAAGGCTTAGCTAGCTCTCTGGCTAGTTAATGAGGTGGATTGTGGATGACTCTGGGCCACTCCTACAGTCAGTAGCATAAAAGAACTGGTGCAAGCTGGTAGCTGCATCATGGCAGCTTTTTGACATTAGAAGAGTAGAAAAACAATTTTGGTGAAAGGCACATACCTACCAGCCATGGAATGGGAGAAATGGGACAAAGCCAACCTTCTCTTAGAAGAGAAGGCTTCAAGGACACCTTAGAGTAGCCTTCCAGTATCTGAAGGGGGCCTACAGGAAGGCTGGGGAGGGACTATTTATAAGATCTTGCAATGACAGGACAAGGGGCAATGGGTTTAAACTGGCAGAGGGAAGATTTAGACTGGATGTTAGGAGGAAGTTCTTTACAGTGAGGGTGGTGAGGCACTGGCACAGGTTGCCCAGGGAGGTTGTGGCTGCTCCCTCCCTGGAGGTGTTCAAGGCCAGGTGGGACGAGGCCTTGAGTGACCTGTGCTAGTGGGAGGGGTCCCTGCCTATGGCAGGGTGGTGGAACTGGATGATCCTTGAGGTCACTTCCCACCTTACCATTCTATGATTCTGTGATTCTCTGCTTCTCCTGGTGACCTAGAAAGAAAAAAAACCAAGGAGAGCAGCACCCTGAGTTCTGGGTGGTTGCTTGGATGGTGTGTGCCAGCAGTGCAGGTCCCAGTAGCCTCTGGGGCCACTTCATAGTAGTGACCATCAGACAACCATTAAAAGCTATCTTAGCAAGCATGAACTAGTGATGATGGGGTCCAGATCAAGTGCTTTATCTCACTTTCTGAAAAGAATGTCAGCTGCAACAGGGTGTCCTCTGACACCATCACTGCATGGAGGAGCTGGAATAAGCAGCATGGCAATTTTGCTCCATTGACTTTTGAAATCAGCAGTATTATCTTTGCTGAAACTCTCTCTTCCAGAAACCAGGATAAAATTATCTGACTCTGCATGACTGAAATATTACGAGACTGGCAGAAATTACTACTGAAAAAGATTTCTGTAATGAGAAGTGGGAGGTGTCCCTGCCTATGGCAGGGGGTTGGAACTAGATGATCTTTGAGGCCCCTTCCAACCTTACCATTCTATGATTCTATAAGTATTTTGCATCTTAAACAAAGGCAATGCCACTCCTTCGCTTAATTAGCAGTAATAACAGAAAGTAAGTCAGCTGCAAGGTGTGAAAATAAAATGCTGCAAAGAGCCTTAAGTCCTCACACAAACCTCAAACTTCTTTTTATTCTATCAAGAGTATTTTGTAATGGAGTAAGAGTGCAGGCAAATGGTAGGTTCTAGAGTCAGTGGGAAGATGGCTGTTTCTGGGAGCAACAAGGGAAGCTAAAAAATGGTTTGTTTTTCTCTCTCTCTCTCTTTTTTATCTTCTTTGACAAATGAGGCTCTCTAATCAGTGATTTGGAACATGGGAGGATAGTTCTGTAGGCTAATATTTTACCATTTCATCAGTTTGGGGAACTATTCAGTAGTGACTGAGCAGGGAAGAATATATTCAAAGTATCTTTCCTGCTTTCTCCTGCTTTTTGAGAAGTAATCAGAGGCATAGCTGTATTCTACAGACTAGTGATAACAAGTCCAGATTTAGAGTTCAGAATACACCCATGAACTGTGGGGGAAAGCTAGAAAAGGAAGAACAAAAGAGTCTGAATGCAAGACTTCTCTATTTGTCTCCTGGTTTTACACAATGGAACCTCTCTGCACAATTGTGCACGTGAGTGGAAATACCACACAGGAAAAAATGCCACTTCAAGAGCCACACTCTAGTCAAGCATCATTTTACACTAAACAGGCAGTATGTTTCCTTCATTTCTGAAGAATTTGCATGTGTTTTCTGTACAATAAATATTCCAGTCTATATATTTTTAGATGATTTACAACCTTTCTGGTAGCCCAGTACTCCTTTACCTATTGTTAATTAATTCCTCTCAGTCTTAAGGATTCATGCTATTTAAATATTTATAAGGAATTAATTTGTTTCACCTTGATCATTACTTAGGTTAAGTGGGGTTTTTTATTTGGTTTTGGGTTTTTTGTTTTGTTTTGTTGGGGGGTTTTTGTGTTTTGTTTTTTGTTTGGGTTTAGTTTTGGGTTTGTTTTGAGGGTTTTTTGGTTGTTCTGGGGTTTTTTTGTTCTTGTTTTTGTTTCTGCCCCCCCTCCCTCTCTCCAGTCTTCTCTTGCAAGCAAATTCTTTCAGCTTCCTAATTTTGATTTCTGATCTCCTCTGAGCTCCAACTAGTCTGTGAGTGTATTTGCCTTCAGAGGCACTATTCTAGCCTGAGGATTGTCTTTGGAATCTAGAAAAAAAAAACCAAACCAAAACCCCAACAAAACCTACGCCAACTAACCAACCCAAAACCCTAACAAAACCTAAGGCAACTAACCAACCCAAAACCCTAACAAAACCTAAGGCAACTAACCAACCCAAAACCCTAACAAAACCTAAGGCAACTAACCAACCCAAAACCCTAACAAAACCTAAGGCAACTAACCAACCCAAAACCCCAATAATCCCCAAATCAACTAATCAACCCCAAGCCCCAACAAAACACAAACCAACTAACCAACTAACCAACTAACCAACTAACCAACTAACCAACCCAAAACCCCAACAACACCTAAGGCAACTAACCAACCCAAAACCCCAACAACACCTAAGGCAACTAACCAACCCAAAACCCCAACAACACCTAAGGCAACTAACCAACCCAAAACCCCAACAACACCTAAGGCAACTAACCAACCCAAAACCCCAACAACACCTAAGGCAACTAACCAACCCAAACCCCAACAAACTCTAGCAACTAACCCAACCCAAAGCCCCAACAAAACTTAAACCAACTAAGCAATCCCAAGCCACAACAAAACACAAACCAACTAACCAACCCAAAACCCCAACAAATCCCAAACCAACTAACCAAACCAAAACCCAAACCAACTAACCACCCACACCAAAGCCACACAGGCATGAAACCAAAATTAAAACAAAACAACCAAACCAACCCAACACCCAAACCCAACAATCCATTGGCAGCAGGGAGAAAAGAGGTTTACAAGCTAATGAAATATTTTTTCAGTCTCAAAGACTTAGCATCAACAGGCAATAAATAATTTCTCCCACATACTTTCATTTATAAAAGAAAGAAACCATCTCTTGAAAGCATTTGATTATACATTACTTTTTTTCATAGAACCATAGAATGGTAAGGTTGGAAGGGACCTCAAGGATCATCCAGTTCCAACCCCCTGCCATAGGCAGGGACACCTCCCACTAGCACAGGTTACTCAAGGACTCATCCAACCTGGCCTTGAACACCTCCAGGGAGGGAGCAGCCACAACCTCCCTGGGCAACCTGTGCCAGTGTCTCACCACCCTCACTGCAAACAACTTCCTCCTAACATCCAGTCTATATCTCCCCTTTGCCAGTTCAAACCCATTGTCCCACTAATTTGTGTCATTTTGGGGGCTGTTTTGTTGTCCTACCTCCACTCAAAAAGTGGAATTGTATTTATTTTGTTATCCCTAATCCCTTCCCGACTGAAAAATATTTTGCTTAGGTTGAAGGTCTTCTGGTTTGTCACTGGAAAGCTCCTTTCCTTGCTGATTTCTACTCATTAAAGTGGTAGTTTACCCACCTTCAAATGTCTCTGCTCTGTGTCACAGACACTTATTTGTTCTCCAGCCATCAAAGTGTATTAAAATTAACAGCAGTCATCACATGAGTGGAGGGTAGTGGTTCTCAGACACACAGATAGTTATATACTCACAGCAGGAAACGTGCAATCACATTCTAACAAAAGGTCACATTTGCAATAAGTAAAAGAAAATGTAGGTAATTGGTTATGGAATCACTTAATACCTTCACAGGCCTTGAAAGGCACTCTGATGGACTTGAAGCCCTTTTGTTTAAGTAATTAAAACTGAGATATTGTCTTAGGATTAAAAAAAAAAAAAAAAGACCAAAGGAAAAAAAAAAATTCTTGGTGCCCTGCAGAATGATGTTGCTACAATGGCAAACAAATTTAAGAGGGAAAGGTATTTGTGGTTTATTTGGTATGGGCTCAGGTTCTGGTTGAAACACAGCAAAGCAATGTGGAATGAAGTGTCAGACAACATGAAGATTAGCCCTTACAAAAGGTGCTTTTATGTCCAGCTGTAAGGCACCTCCACTATTTCTCTCAGCAGATTTTAATTCATGGCTGTTTCAGAAATATCAGGTCACAGTGTTCATGCAGTTTTCCAGACACCAGGATACTTACTTGCTGGTTTAGAAAGCAGCAATTGACTTTCTGAAACTTGAAAATATTTCTGCATTGGCTGCAGTTCTGTTTCTTTGAATGGTACAGGCTCACAGGAGCACAGGCTCACAGGATGCAAGGGGTTGGAAGGGACCCAAAGAGATCATCGAGTCCAACCCCTCTGCCAGAGCAGGACCAGACAATCTAGCTCAGGGCACACAGGAACACATCCAGACAGGCCTTGAAAGGCTCCAGAGAAGGAGACTCCACAACCTCTCTGGGCAGCCTGTGCCAGGGCTCTGGGACCCTTCCAGTCAAGAAGTTCCCCCTTGTGTTGAGGTGGATTCTCCTGTGCTGCAGCTTCCATCCAGTGCTCCTTGTCCTGTCCCAGGCAGCAAGTGAGCAGAGCCTGTCCCCCCACTCCTGACCCCCAGCCCTCAGAGATTTAGAACTATTTATTTTAGATCCCCTCTCAGTCTTCTCTTTTCCAGACTAAGCAGCCCCAGGTCCCTCAGCCTCTCCTCATCAGGCGGTGCTTCGGTCCCCTCATCATCCTCATAGCCCTCCCTTGGACTCTCTCCAGCAGATCCCTGTCCATCTTAAACTGGGGAGCCCAAAACTGAAGGAAGTACTCAAGATGGGGTCTCAGCAGGGCAGAGTAGAGGTGGAGGAGAACCTCCCTTGATCTGCTGGACACACTCTTCTTGATGCACCCCAGGATCCCATTAGCCTTCTTGGCCACCAGGGCACATTGCTGTGCCAATGAAACCCTGAGCAGTTGTATGAACAGCTACAGTTTGTAACTGTATTTTTTGTTTGGCAGGTCCCTGAGCCTCCTACATGAGCAATGAGAAGGGTATGTGGCACAGAAAGGGATTCTGAACAGCCAGAGCAGAGCAGGGGACCCGCTTGGGGCATCCACCAAGACAGGCTGTGGAAATGTACTGTGGTTTTCTTTGCCCATCAAACACTCCTTTTCATCTGGTTGAAGCTAGGAGTTTCTGACAGTTTCTGGCATGACTGGGAACTGAGTCTTTAGGGCACCTGGCGTGAAGCCCTTCCTCTGCCTGTAGAAAATCAAAGTTGGCACCTGAGAGCCCTCAGCAGGAGGCTGTGGGTTCCCTTGAGTGAAGGTTAGCACAGCCCATGCCTTCCTATTTATGCTCTGGTGCTTTGAACAGTACAGAAAAGAAAGCTGCTGGATCAGATGGAAGAGGTGTGTGAAGAGCCACATGGCTGGGTCTGGTAGCTGTGGCACTCAGAAAGAAGAGGGACGGCACAGCTTAAAGCTTCTGCTTGGATACACATTTTAAACAATCAAACAGACATTAAATATAGCCCAGGAGCTCCTTTCTGCCCAGAGCTCTGATTACTGGCCTAGACTCTCACACTTGTATTGATTTTTCTATGACTCGGTTCAGATTTAATGGTACTACCATTCAAATTTTGACCCCTTCTAAAGGCAGGAGGTCAGGCTGACTGTTCTCCAGAATAAGCCCCAAGGCTGGCACATAGGAAGCTTGCTGGTAGCTGAGGGAAGGCTGTCATTGAGCCCTGGTCTCTCCTAGCACCAGTGAGCACTCTCCCTGCTATGCAAACAGAAGGTGGACCTGGCTCTGCACAACTGTTTCAGGGTCACTTTTGGCCAGGCTCAGTTTACTCTTTCCCCCATGCACACATTATCCTTACCTCTACACTACATCTAGCCTTCCTACCACAGACTGATCCTCTGAGGTTTCAGTAACTGGAAGCACTGAGAACATGGCAAAGGAATAGCCCACCTAGTGTGCAGTTCTGGAGCCCCC
>WBNM01002058.1:35951-50793 GCA_013399055.1 Ramphastos sulfuratus | reverse complement strand
GAACAATTCTGGATACACTTTCTCTGAAGTAAAAACAAAGTTTTCCTATATATTTCATTTGTAAAAGGCATTTCTTGGAGCAGATCTAATGACTTAGGTCATTCACTAGTCAGGGGTTGGTCCATATAATGACTTTTCCTAAGGAAAAAGCAAAGCACAAAAACCTAAGCTTTTAGAGAAAAAGGCAGGGAAACAATGTCTGAATTTCCCACCTCACACTTCATCACAGCAAATCAAACCTCGAAATTCTTGGAGTTTCAGTGTCATTCTGAGAAAGATAAGTCCATTTTTCTTTTGTGCTGAAACCCTACAGCAGGCAGTGAACTGCGAGTGCCCTGGGAGCCTAAGCGTGTGAGTTTCCACACCAGATCTACAGCTAATCCCAGGCAAAGAGCAACTGCGCGTTTGTCTGCTTGTGTGTGAGCTCCACACCTGCAGCAATCTGAAAGGAAGCATCATCTGCTCCCTACTGTAGGACCCAGATGCTGCAGGCTATGTGGTGCCCTAGGGATTAGTGTCCTACTATTCTTTGTTTCTTTTTTTTTTGAGTGACAGGCAGAGTCGTGCTTTGGCTGCAGAGCTTTGGCAGGCATACTGCAGGTATTACTCACCTCACAGCTTTGGCAGGACATCAGATTAAAGCACACCCAACCTACAGATAAAGCTCTGTGTAACTCATTCCAGTAGCTCACTTTTTGTCCCAAGAGAATAAAAAACATCAATGATTCCCCCCTACCCCAACTAATTAGTGAAGCTATGTTTTTACAAGGCATTGTCAGCCCATTTCCTTCGTGCTATCTATTTTATTGTCTGGTCAACAATATGTGAACTTTCTAACTGCAGGGGTTTACAAAAGGTGGATTTCCCTGCTAGCTTTCACATATGGGAAAACCTTTTTGCTGGTGCCAGTATGAAATTACCAGTGGGTGTTCTTTGTTACAATAAGAGGGTTTTCAGAACAGTGGGCACAGCACCGATGTGCTGGTTCCCAGGTTGGGGAGACACCAAAACATCAAACGGATATAGAAGAAAAGTCTTTGCCGGCAAACGGTGATGGTTTCAGAAGGGAAATCTTTCTGTGAGAGTTATTTTTTGAGTTTTTCAAGAACTAATTTCACGGCTAGGATGACAAAATTCTGGATTTCACAGGTGAACTGCAAAGCGGGTGGAGAACAGGGTGGACAAGGGGTATTGACTGATGGCAGTCTGAAGATGAGCCAGTAGTGTGCTCAGGTGGCCAAAAAAGGCCAATGGCATCCTGGATTGGATCAGGAATACTGCGGCCAACAGGTCCAGGGCTTCAAGGAGACCTTATAGTAGCCTTCCAATATCTGAAGGGGGCCTACAGGAAGGCTGGGGAGGGACTATTGACAAGGTCTTCTAATGACAGGACAAGGGGCAATGGGTTTAAACTGGCAGAGGGGAGATTTAGACTGGATGTTAGGAGGAAGTTCTTTCCAGTGAGGGTGGTGAGGCACTGGCACAGGTTGCCCAGGGAGGTTGTGGATGCTCCNAATAAGATTGGATACACATAAGAAACTTAGCTCCGCTAACATAGGGAAGATCAGCCTGTCAGAGTCCTGTTACTAACTACCCCTGTTAATACAGCGAATCCACAAATAACATATTGCTTGGGTATAGCCAATCAGTGGATAACACATTGCTTGGAACGACTCTTGGAGACTATATAACGCTGCTCTTTCTTACCAATAAATGGAACCTTGTTTGCATCAAACAGTCTCCCCGTCCCTCATTGCGACAGGTTCTCGTTTCACATGCAACAAGTAACAGAAAAGGAAACTGCCTCAGGTTGTACCAAGGGAGGTTCAGGTAGGAACAGGCTGCCCAGTGAGATGTCGGAGTTCCCATCCCTGGAAGTATTTTAAAGACACTTGGATGTGGTGCTGATGGACATGGTTTGGTGGTAGCAGCTTAGCAGTGATGGTGGGATTGTGAGCTCTAGGTGAGTAGTAGGACTTGATGATCTCAAAGGTATTTTCCAACATGAACAGTTTTGTGACTGATTCTATGATTCTATGACCATTAGGTTCAAAAACAGTGGTCCAGAGTAGCTGGCAGACAGTTACAAATGCTGTTTGTCAGGGTCCGTGACAGGCCAATATTTTTCAACATCTTTATCAACAGCCTAGAAGAGGGCACTGGAGATGATACCATGGTGGTGGAGCAGCTGGAGGAGAGCACAGCCCTTCAGAGGGACCTCGGGAGGCTGCAGAAATGGGCTGCCATGAACCAGAGCACATCTTAGTGTGTCCTACCCTTGACTGGGAGGAGCCCAGCATTGGTGCATGATGAGACCCATGGTCTGGAGAGCAGCTCTGAAGTTCTGGTGCACAACAAGGGACACAGGAAACAGCTAGGAGTCCTGTGAGTGGTCCTTGCAAGCTAGTGGGATGAGTTGCTGTATGTACTCATCAGGTGGGATCCAGGATTAAGCCCATTTTGGGACATTTGGTCCAAGAGAAATTTTAAGCAAACAGAGACGAAACTTCCTTACAAGTGTGGTGCAGCCCTGGGACAGGGTCCAGAAAGGTGGTGGGATCTCCACCCTTGGAGATAACCTGATATATCTGTCGTGATCCCTGCTTGGAGCAGGTGGTTGGACCAGGACCCTCCAGGGATGCCTTCCAATCGAAATTTTTCTGAGCTCCTTTAATTACGTTTCTGGTGACTCTTACAGCAGGACTAATGTTGAGATGGAGATTTTGTTTTGATTGAATGAAGCTTCTTATGCTCTGCCTAGGAGATCTGTGCTGAGATGAGGTGGTGACTGACCAAGGGGAGACCATTTGCCCTGACAACAAGAAGATGGCAGCAAGACCCCACTTGTGCCTTTCCTCTTTCTGATACATCAAGAATCCCAAATCAGGAAGAAAGAATGATGAAGTGAGCAGAGTTATAAGGCAATGTTGTCAAGCTGTACTAACCCCTGGATCCTAGAGAGCACACAAGACCTACCCCAAAGAAAGTAATTCCAGTGGCGAGGCATTGGAAGAGGTTGCTAAGGGGAGGTTGTGCATGCCTTCTCCCCGGGGGGGTGTTCCAGGCCGGGTTGGATGAGGCCTGGATGAGAAACCCAGTCTAGTGGAAGGTGTGCCTCCCCATGGCATGGGGGATTTGAACTAAATGACCTTTAAGGCCCCTTCCAACCCATGCTTAGGTACATCTCTCCATGCCTGTGAACACACAGGTGTGAAGGGGTAGGAGAAATCTGTGAAAGATTAGGAGCCATTTTTTTGAGTAAAGCAAACTTTTCTTAAGACTAAAGTGGCTTTCCTGCTCCATGAGAGCTGAGGGAAATCAGCTGGTTGCAGAGGTACTGAGAAGACACAATCCCAAGAAATCACAAAGCACCAAGTCCTTGGTAAAGGTGAGCTAGAGGTTCCTGTGGTTGCCGCAATGCATTTTGAGAGCATGGAGATCAACAGGGCGTCAGGGATGTAAAAATTATTTTCTATCACTTCTCCAACTGGCAGAAGTGAAACCAAACTGAAACATGCTCTGCAAATCTCAGAATCACAAAATTATTGAGGCTGGAATAGACCTCTGAGATAACCAAGTCCAGGCTGTGACCTAACACCACCACACTGACCAGACCATGTCACTAAGTGCCACATCCAATCTTTCCTTAAGCATCATCATGGACAGTGACACCACCACCTCCCTGGGGAGCCCATTTCAGTGTCTAGCAGACCAGTGTCTAAACAGACCTGAAGGACACTAAAATAAAGGGCAGTTTGGGTTTAGGAAATTATCTTTCTTCCTACTAGGAACACATGGATGACTGTCTGCCTGTTTGAACCATTCTCCTATGTAGCCACACAGTGCTGGAGAAAAAAAAAATGCTATATCAGAGCAAGATCCAAGGAGGAATGGGTGGAAATCATACGTGCCCATCTGCCAGGTACTGTTGCAAATCTGCATAAGTCTGTTGGGCTGCTGACTTATAGTTTAGCTATCCATTTAAGAGCAAGTCCTACACTTGGTACTTGTGTGAGTAAGCCCCAGGGTCACATAAACAATCCCCAGTATTACTCAGAAATTAACTTTTAAGGCATGATTAACACATGCATGGGAGCAGCAGACTTCGCATGTAGGATCACTGAAACAGGTGAGGAGGCACATCAGGAGGTCTTTGCTCCAACCAGTCCCTCTTCAGTCCCCAGGTGGCTTCAAAGTGGAGCCAGGTTGGTCAGGGCGTTGTCCAGGTAAGTTTTGAACATGCCCAACCACGGAGATCTCACCACCTCTCTTGTCGCTGCCCCAGGGCTGCACCACTCTCACGGGAATGGGGTTTTCTCCTTATGTGCAACCAGTATTTCCCATGCTGCAATGTGTCCCTTTTGCCCTTTACAACAAGGGACAAAACAAGATATTTTAAGACAAGACATACCTGTGCATTTCTGAGAGGAGGTGCCTCACCACCTGTGAGGCAGTGGACATCCCCAACTGGATCTTCCCTGAGGCATCTCTTTTCCATGCTAACAACACCTGGTTCCCTCCATCTCTCCTCAATACATCAGGTGCTCCAGCCCCTGCAGCCATCTCCATGACCTCACACTAGTCTCTTTCCAGTCTACCAATAAATTACACACCTGCTCTGGCAGCTGTGGTGGTGTTGGGTTGATGGTTTGATTCGAAGATCTTAGAGGTCTCTTCTAAACTTAATGATTCCACGATTCTGTTCTACAGTTCTGTACTTGTCTCCACCTCTGACATATGCACAGGAAGTGTAGCTGAGAAGAGAGATACTGGTATGGCTGTAGCATTCTGTCAGCAGAGGCCAGAGCTGTTCCCTGTGAAGATACCATAGCCTGTGTCCTCTCCTGTGTGAGACTGAAAGAAGGCACAACACGAGCCCACATGGAAAAGAGGCACAGTTTGTGATGCAAGGTGTTAAGCAGCGGGAAGCATGGACAACATGGGACCTTGTGGTCAGATGGTGAAGGCCCTAGGGAGTCTGGCAGGGTCAGAAGAAGCTGAGAGGCAGGATTTCATTCTGGCACCTGAGCACCATCTTTGACCAAAAACTAAAATACTGAGTACTGAACTAACATGGTCAGTGTCTTCATGCTGCATTTCTGTTACAAGTGCCCTGCTCTCTATTAGTTTGGGTTTTGCATTTCTTGTTTCCTGACCAAATGGTCTTTAATGAGTGTAGGGTCCTAGTGCTCTGGCTCCAGGTACTGTTTGGCTACACAGGAACCTGTCTGTCTCAGAAGAATAGATATTTGCTTTTGTTTGGGGCTTTCCAGTATAGATCTAAGCCCCAGACGATGACTATTGAGCAATGCTGCAGAATCTGTGGGCTGGATCTCTCCCAGCCGTGCCACCATCGCAGTCATCATACCAAATTCACATAGACACAGAAAGGTAGGAGTAGGTAGAGACCTCTAAAAATCATCTAGTCCAACTCCACTGCTAATGCAGGCATGCTTAGATCGGGTTCCAAATCCAGATGGGTTTTGAAGATCTCCAGAGGAGCAGACTCCACAACCTACGTGAGCAGCCTGGTCCAGTTGTCTGGTACCCTCACAGCAAAGAAATATCTCCTTAAGTTCAAGAGAAAACTTCTGTGTTCTAGTTTGGACCCATTGCCCCTTTTCCCATCAACTGGGCACCACTGGGAAGAGCCTATCCCCTTGACTTGCACTCTTTTAGATGTTGAGGATCATTGATAAGATCGTCCCCCAGGCTTCTCTTTTCCAAGCTGAAGAGTCTCAGGTCTACCAGCTTTCCCACATACGAGAGATGCTCCAGTCCTCTTACCATTCTCATGGCTTCTCCAGTAGTTCCCTGTCCCTGCTGAACTGGGAAGCCCAGAACATAACACTCCACATGTGGCCTCACCAGGGCAGAGCAGAGCAGAGCAGAGAAGGAGGAGAACTTCTCTTGACCTGCTGGTCACACTCTTAATGCATCCTAGGAGACCGTTTGCCTTCTTGTCACAAGGGGATATTGCTGTCTTGTGGTAAGCTTGGTGTCCACCAGCACTCCCAAGTCTTTCTCCACAGAGCTTCTTTCCATCAGGTCAGCCTCTCACCTGTCCTGGTGCAGGACCCTACAGTTGCCCTTGTACAAACTCATGCTAGAGAGGTTCTCCTTGTGATGCTGTGAAATGCACTGATACTACTTAACATCTGAGGGATGAAGTACACTGCTCACAGGTTCTCTAGCTGAGGGTATGGATTGTTGTCCCCCAATGTGTTAATTCCAGCTCTCACACCCATTATTATAGTTTAAATAGGCTGATCACACTGTGACCATGTTCTCCACCCAGCACCTCAAAGCTATTTACTCCTGCAGAAGGCTGCACCTTTCTGCTTATTTGTTGTGCTCAGACAGGACCAGTCCGGGCTACATGGAAAATAGGTTGCATTTCATTAGCCACCTTTGTGACTTCCAGCTTAACCTAGTGGCCTCTCAGAAAGACACAGCTGAAGTTTGATGGCCTTAAACACCCGCTTACAATAAGACAGAGCAGCCCACACTCTGATCTTGGGTTAAAAGCAGCTTTTTGCAGATGCTAGCTCTGTTTCATCGTAGAGCACAAGCCTGGAGCAGGGTGTAAGAGCATGGTGAATTGTGTGTGTGAAAGAAATATACCAGCACTTCTGATAAGGTATCAGAAATGTCCAGTGCTGAGGAGCACCCAGGTGTTGCTGGTTAACCTGGAGTTTACAGGAAACACACACACACATTAAATATGTGTGTCAGCAACTTGGGGCTAGCATGGCTTGAGCCCCCAGGAATGCTCCACAGTCATTCCTCAGCTCTACTTGTTTAGGCAAACCAGACCAAAAAAAGCACCTGATGGAGTCTGAAGAGGGAAGCTGGAGTCCAAGGTAAACATGTATGGGCAGCACTGCTGAGCAGCTTGACTTTCAAATTTCCTGAGAGCAGTCATGCCCATGGAGTCAGTAATGAGAAGGAATTTGTTTGCTGAAGGATCTCTGGGGCTTTCTGCTTCTTTTCCAGGTGAGGACATTCAGACAATTGATGAATGAAGCATTTTCTGTCTGGGACAGTAAATATTTAACTGGAAAGTTTAGAAAGGACCCTGCTTCTGAGTTTTTCAGGAAGAATCTTTGCTGCAGTCATGAAACAACCACCACCACCACCACCAAAACAAAACAAAACAAAACACCCAACCACCCAACAACAACAACAACAACAAACCAAAAAACAACACACCAAAAACCCCACCAACAGAAAACCCCAAAAGCACAGAAGGGAGGACACAGGTTAGGAAACACAGGGGAATCAGAAAAACTGTGTCCCTCTGAAGTGAGCTATGGTTATTCATTGCCTTCTCTGCAGCACATGCAAGAAACCTGCTGCAGCTCCTTCTCTCAGATATCTGGAACATGCTGCAGCACATTCTTTACTGTCAGTGAGGGTGGTGAGACACTGGAACAGGTCACCCAGGGAAGTTGTGGATGCCCCCTCCTCTGGAGGTCTTCAAGCAGGCCCTGAAGATGAGGCCTTGAGCAACCCAGGCTAGTGGAAGGTGTCCCTGCCCATGACAGGGGAGTTGGAATTCAATGATCTTTAAGGTCTCTTCCAACTCTAACCATTCTATGTACCTGTGATTTCTAAACCCCTTAGAATTCAGTTTGACCATCCCCCCCCAATTCCCTTCATCACATTAGATCCAATCACTGTACATTCAGTACTGTTTTTTTAACTGGGACAATCAAACAGCATAAAATGTGTGTTGGAGTGATGAGAAAGGGTAGGTTTTTACATGAAATGTGTCTCTCTCAGGTTTTCCCACATTGTGTCTGGCAGCTTTTGGGCAGGAGCATGACACCAAGTATCTGGAGCATTCTGGCATGCAGTCTTTAGCGGCCTGGTATCCAGATTGCCAGGGTGCATCAGGATGGCTTGTTACAGCATCTTAGCAGAGAATACCTTGGGCTTTGGAGGCCTGATTCAGGGGGGCAGCAGGGGTTCCACTGATTTCAGCAGCAACTGGAGTTGCTATCCAGCATCAAATCCAGATAAATCCTACCATTCACTAACTACGTTACATAGAATCATTTTAGTTAGTAAAGACCTCTGAGATCACTGAATCCAACCTTTCTCTAAGTCTACCAGGCCTGGTGCTAAACCACGCCCCTCAGCACCACATCTCTGCATCTTCTAAACACCTCCATGGATGTGGATTCAACCACCTCTTTGAGAAGCCTGTTCCAGTGTTTGAGAACCCTTTTGGTGAAGAAGTTTCTTTTAATGTCCAAGCTAAAACTTCCCTGGTGCAACTTGTGGACACTTCTTCTCATCTCATCACTTGTTACTGCTTTGTGGTTCACCCTGGAAAAGTAGCTGTAGACAACAATTGCTCTGTGGCTGACTTTACTGGTTCAGAGGAAGCATTCTAAGGTGTCAGAGATGTGAGCAGTGTGTGTTTAAGGCCACTTTTTTTGTAGTCAAGCACAGCGGATAAGAGAGGTCCCTAAGGTCTGCATGCTCCACTGCTGCAACCATCTCAAGGGCCTTCTCTTCTCCAGCAGGATGAACACAATGTCACCAGTGAAACGCCTGCCTAACAGAGCTATGCCAAGGAGGCTTGAATCCACACTTAACCACTCAGTAGCTCACCCAGGTGGAGACTGGAGAGAGGATCTGCCAGGGACAAAGTGCTCTTAAGGAGGTAACACAGCCTGATGCCCTGAGAGTTGTGCGAGTCTTCAGAGCTAAGCAGGAGTGGTGTGGGAAGAGCAGAATGAAAGGAGCAAAGAGGTCTAGGAGGGGGGTTAAATGGGCTTTCTCTTGGAACCAGTGCTCTCCTGGGCCACATCTTGATGTTAGGGTGTTGGCTGGTTCTCTGGGTTGCTTCTGTGACATGATCCATTTTCTTCTTGAAGGTGACCAGAAATGTTTTTTTATGGGTGACCAAATCTTGAGCAGGCCATGGTGGGAGAGACATTTAGGAGAAAGATATACATGGATGGTGGCAGCAAAAAAAACCCACAAACCAACAAACCAAAGCAACCCCTCTACCGCCCAAAAAAACAAACCAACCAAACTAACCTAACGACCCCTCAAAAAGAAAAAACAAACCAAAAAACCCAAAACCCCACAAACACCACCTCCCCCTTTGATGTTACAGAGGATATGCACAGCTTAGTAAACAGTAAGGGGTAGGAAAGGAGGGTGTTGGGTTTGCTCAGCCTAAAGAAAAGAAGTTGGAGGGATACCTATCTGCTCTTATCTACTGCCTCCTAAGGCTGCAGAGAAGAAACAGAGAGAGAGACAGACTCTTCTCACAGGTCCACAGAGGAAAGACAAAATTCAGTGAGTACAGGTTGAGACAAGGAAAATTCTGGTTAGAAATATGGGAAAAAAATCCTTCCACAGGAGCAGTGCAGGTCTGGGACAGGCACCTCTGGGAGAGGTGGTGAGATCTCTGTCCTTGGAGATTGTCCAGACTGACAGGACGAGGACCTAACACAGCTTTGGTGAGCCTTGCTGTGAGCAGAGGGTTATTCTGAAGGCCATCAGATGTAAACCTTTCTGCTACTCTTTGAGAAACTCTGCAGTGATCCTTTTGAGACCTCTCTCAATATCAAGAGCTTCAATAGCAATACATTGTGTGGGGCAGAGCCTGGCCTGTGGGCAGATGCAGGGCTTTAAGTGTGCACATGCCTCATACTGAGAAGAAACGTGCCCAAAGCTTTGTTCTGAAAGAAAAGCCTCTCCTTCATCATCTTTCCCAGATACTGCCACCTTGCAGAAGGTCACACAGAGTCCTCAGAAAGCATAGGTCAACCTTTCACCACATGTGCCTGTGAAGAAACTGTCATGAATACTAGTGGTGCTTGACTTCTGTAGAGTGAAGCCTGTCACATCACTGATCTTTGGAGGAACAATTATGTCATGGCCAAAAGAGCCTTAGACCTCAGCTGCAGGTGGTTTATCCATCCTCTGCAGCAGACAGCAAGAAGCTTGAAGGAGACACAGAAACCAGGGGCAGACAGGCACCCTGCAGAGTGGGAAAGGCAGCAGTGAGGTTGTTGAGCATGGATCAGCTGGAAGTGTTCATAGCCTTGGGAAGGATCTGCTGAGCTTACGGTGAGATGCTGCACTAAGGGAAAACAAACATCAGGAAGCCTGAGTAGATTTTGGCCATACTGCAAAGGGCACAGATAGATATTGCTGTCTGAGCTGACTGGCTGAGGATGGTAGGTGTCTGCTCCTGTTCCTCCACTATATGAGAAGGTCTTGAGCCCACAAACTGCATCAGGGCAGAGGTGAGCCCCTCATGGGCTTATGTGGTGTGAGAAGGGCTGGTAGAAGGGCCAGGCTTGCTGTACATCCTCAGGAGGGAACTGTGTAGTGTCCTCTTTCCTGTAAAGTCTCATGGGGACCCTGTGTGAAAGGGATAGGTCTTGAGTAGCAGACAAACCATCAATACCATTGCCATACACCTCTGGAAGGATGCAGACAAGCAGAGAAGAGAAAGTGAGTGATCTCCAAGTGTGGCTGGGATGGTATAGTAGGCTCTGGGGGCTTATGGGGATGGTCAGGAGGTAAACAGGGCTGTCAGTGGCCACATATTTCTCCATATGCCTGTCTGTCATGCCTATGAGTCACCAACAAGCTGGAGGAATGGCTCATGCAAGATTTTCCCCACACAGAACTGTCTGTGAGCAGTCCCTGAGCTCCACTGTGCTGTCATCTAACAGTACTTGGTTGCAGCTAGCTATGCCCAGCGGGAAGCAGCTCTCCGTGGGTACATGCTTGCACTTAAGTTTCAAGCTTTTCAGTGCAAGATCTCTTATTTTTATCTGAGTCTTTTAACAATTTTCTTTCAACCCTAAAATTAATTTTAGCAAATCCTGCAAAAAATGTCACAACTCTTTTTCAACAAAAGGCAACCTCCACCTGCAAACTTTCCCACCTTTTAACAGAGGATGTTTTGATGAATGGGCCCAAAGAGTGGTGGTCAATGGAGCTAAATCCAGCTGGTGGCTGGTCATAAGTGGTGTCCCCCAGGGCTCAGTGTTGGGACCACTTCTGTTTAACATCTTTATTGATGACCTTGATGAAGACGTAGAGTGTGTCATCAGTAAGTTTGCNTGTGGAGAGGCTGCTGCTGGTCTCTTCTCACAGGTAATTAGTGATAGAACAAGAGGGAATGGCCTCAAGCTGTGACTGGGTAGGTTTAGGCTGGACATTAGGAAACATTTTACCACAGCAAGAGTGGTCAAGCATTGGAATGGGCTGCCCAGGGAAGGGATTTGGTCACTAACCCTAGCTGCTTTTTAAAGTCCTTTGAATGTGGTGCTTGGGGATACTGTTTAGAGTGCAGCTTGTAGAGTAGGGATATCAGTTGGACTTGGTGATCCTGGGGTTCTTTTCTAACCTGAATGTTTCTGTGATTCTGTGATCTGCCATTCTAAGAGGAATTCCCCATAGTGATGGGTTTCTCCCCTTCCCCTGAGCCTTTCCTAGACCCACCTGAATGTCTCTGTTCCCCTACCTTCTCCTAGAGAGAGAAGCCTGGTAAAGCTGCAAAATGTTAAGGTGAAGCATGTTCTAATCTCAGCCCCATGAGATAGAAGATGGAAGTAGTTTGGGCATCTTTTTATGGTTTCCTGGTGGGGCAAAAGAAAAAAGAGATGCAGCATCACTGAAGACAGAAAATGGGACACCTGGAGACCTTGCCAGGGAAGCACAGCACCTGCTGCCTTGCAGTGGAGCCTATCATGCTAGGTGACTCCCAGGCATCCAACGCCTTGAGCAGTTGAGACGGTGCTCCCAGTCCTTGTTCACGGAGCACCTGGCAGCTGACATTTCTGTGCTTGCTCCTGAACTGCTGCAGCCACAGCAGCAGAAGTCAGGTTTTTAGGACTATTGATGTGTATTGGCTCCAGTATGCACTCAGAGGCATGGGAAATTAAACTCAAAAAGTCTTGATGGCATCATGTCCCAGAAGGAAGTGGACAACAGAGTGACTGGGCATGAATAACAAGCCCTGTCTTGAAGTTTGATAGCTCCAAGTTGTCCTGTCCTGGAAATGAATAATTTCAAGTTCTCCTCACTTGCTTCTCCATGCTCCTTGGGGGAAGATGCTGTCATATCCCAGGTTGCTGCTCTGGTTGCTCATGGCAGATTTGCTGCCAGTTCTCTCAGCATTGTGGCACATGGAGTGATGCTTGCTGCTGCAAAGTGTCCATTGAACAGGTTTTGCACCCAAAGCAAATGTTAGGTGATCCCCCTAGAAGTACCTCAGTACATCTTGCTGGCTTTCACTTTTGTATGTTAGCACAAGCTGTCTTTTGCTTCCCAAGAATTCTCCCCTCACAACAGAAATGCCCCAGACACCCTGATGACAAGCTAAATACAGTGCATGTGCTTGAAGCTTGCCCACCATCTCCTTTCTTTTCTCTTCAGCATATGTCATCTGAGTTTTTGGGTCTCTCTTCTTTTAAAACCCAGAGAGTCTTTGCCAACAGCCCTTATGTAAATGGAAAATTTATGCAGACACACACCCATGCATGTGCAGTCATCCCTTCTGCTTGCTCATGTACTCTTACTGTCTTGAAAAGGCCATCAGACATCTCTGGTTTTCAAGTTAAGACCTCTCTTTCCAATTGCAAACCCTACCAGACAGATTTTGAGGACCTTTACACCTAGCTGTTAAATCCAGATCTAACAAAGCCCAGGTGGAGCTTGGCACCAGCCTTGTGCTCCTCTCATAAGTGCTGTAAGTCCATTGATTTTAAGTGGTTCCTCCAAAACTAAATCCCATTGCTGTGCATGCAGGTGGTACCTTTAGGATGGTAGGATGGAGACTATATCCATGAACTAGGACCCAATCTCCTTTTAAACTGACCTTTGTCTTAGCACGAAGGAAGTTGGAAGCTACAATGAAGTCTCAGTACCCCATTTTTCTTCTGGTTATCCCATCATATTACCTAACATCTTTGTCAGGGTGGGCTAACTCTGTTAATGAAATTGTGTTTTATGACTCTCACTTCATGATGCATTACACATTGAGGTGCTGGGCTGGGAAATGCAACTAATGGATAGTCTAGAGTACAGGTCTTGCAAGGAGCAGCTGAGGAAAATGGTTTGTCTAGCCTGGACTAAAAGAGGCTGAGGAGAGGTCTTCCCACTCTTTGCAACTCCCTGGAGGTATGTTAAGGTGTTGGTCTCTTCCCTCAAGTAGCAAGTGACAGGACAGGAGGAAATGGCCTCAGGTTACTCCAGGGGAGGCTTAGACTGGGAATTAGGAAGTTTTTCTTCATTGAAAGATTGTCAATCACTGGAACAGGCTACATAGGGAAGTGCTTAAGTCCCCATCCCTGGACGTATTTAAAAGATGGATCGATGTGGTCCTGAGGGATGTGGTTTAATGGTGGACTTGGCAGTGCTAGGTTAATGGTTGGACTCAATGATCTTGGAGGTCTTTTCCAACGTTAATTCTATGATTATATGACATTTTACCCACACAGACTGAGCCAAACAAGTACCACCTGATGTTATTTCCACATCATACTCCTCTGAAGCTTAAGTGTTCCCTATCCTTTGAAAAGAAGCTGCAGCTTTCATGCTGCAGCAAAAATGGCCAGCAGATTACTTGTGAAGGCCAACAACAACTCCAGTGATATATGAACCACCCCAAAAATACTGAAACATCTTGACTGCATAAGAGATCCTGTGTTGGAGGATGCAGTGCTAAATGTCCTCCCCTTTCTGCCTGCCTTCCATCTGAAATCTGCAGCAGCCATGTAGAAGACCAGGGAAATGTGACTCATGCTAATTTATGTCCGTGAGTGATCCTGGATTCTCACCAGTCCTGCCCAAACTCCAGCTAAAGGCATGTCAGGAAGGAGGACAGTAATTACAGCAGCTAAATGGCTTCACTAGCATCTTCCATTTAATCTCATTTTAGGTGCCTAATTAGTATCCCTTGAAGATCAGTGATGTACTTGTCATATAGATTAAAAAGTAAGGAAATAACAACAACAACAACAACAAAACCCAAACAAAACAAAACAAAACAAAAACCAACTCTTCCTGGAAATTCCTGTTTCTGACTATAACAGAGATCCTGCAGGCATCTGTTTTTGGCACATGGCTCCAAAGTAGCTGAAGATCTAGGAGAAGATGTTGTTTCTGGCAAAGATTACATCTGATGAAGGCACAAGTGTAGTGGTACCTACGCAAATGCGTGGTGCTGTGCCACACCTGCTGCACATAAAGTACGCAATTTTTGGAGACTGGGTTCTTGCTGAAATGCATAAGAAAGACTTAGTGAAACCACCTGAGCAGCCCACAGAGGAGCAGCATCTAGGGTACTTTAGGCAGTCTGTTCACCAGAAAGCACAGATCCCACTATCCAGGCCTTCCCTGTGTGCATCCTTTCCCCTTTCCTCTCCCTTTGTGATCAAAAACCTGAAGTGATATGTCATAGATAGCCATAAGAGTGGGTGGTCCTCTCTGTGCAGCTCTAATTGAGAGAGGACCATGGTTTATCTCCTGAGAGCAGATAGACCAGCCCACTTGCAACAGCATTACAATGGTTGTAGGTTTGTAATCAGAAACTGCATCCCACCACAAGAAATAAGCAATTAAAAGGTTTTTAAAGAATGATTTCTACAAAAGCCTGCTTGAGAGGTGGTGTGTCCATCACCCTGCTTCTCCTGAGCTCCATTGTGCCCATGCAAGAGGACTTGTTCACAGTATGCAAACACTCGGGCAGGGGTGTGTGTGACTGCAGGCAAGCCAGAGTATTTGTTCCACTTCACTTGGACCAGAGGGAAACCTCCCCTTTTCTTCCTCTTGTAAGGTTTTAACTTTTCTTTTTTTT
>WBNM01002058.1:11813-35922 GCA_013399055.1 Ramphastos sulfuratus | reverse complement strand
TTTTTTTTTTTTTTTAAATTAAACAAACAAACAGAAACCCTCAAAAGGCAGCCCAAGGTGAGTTTCACACTGAAAACTCCTCATGAAACAAGAAAGCAAAGGAGTTCCTTTGAAAAATGTCAAAATGTGTTGTTCCCACCCTCAGGCGCTTTTACTCCCCTCTTTGTAATTAAAGCTCTTCGTTAATTTGGAATCAAATGCAAGAAGTATTTTAGTTGGCCACCAAAGAGTGCCTTAACTAGAGAAAGCATTTGTGTCTGGAGACTCCAGCTGTGGGTCTGACCCTGCTCTGTCCACCATCATGTTGCTCCTGTGTGCAGCAAAGGGGTTTGCATAAGGAGCATCACTGTGTGAGAAACTATGTATGGACAGATTTCAGCTGTAGTAAATCTACCAAACCCAACCACTGAGCAGATCTCTCAGAAAGAGGCAGGCTGAACCTCAAAAAGTGTTGGGACAAGAGGAAATAGGGTCAAGTTGTACCAAGGGAGGTTCAGGTTGGATACTAAGAAAAAAACCTTTACAGAAAGAGTTGTCAGGCATTGGAACAGGCTGCCCAGAGAAGGTGGTGGAATCCCCATCTCTGGAGGTATTGTGCTGAGAGATGGGGTTTAGTGGTGGTAGCTTAGCAGTAGTGGTGGGACTGTGAGCTCTAGGCAAGTGGCTGGAGTTGATGATCTCAAAGGTCTCTTTCAACCACATCAATTCTGTGATTCAAGGCTGCATAATCAAATTACTGGTGAGCTAGTAACCAAGTCTGATTCCTCATTGACAGACTTCTGTCTCAAAATGCAAGAAATCCCTAAGTAAACAGTGCAGAGCTGTCATCAGGTTTGGGGATATGTAGCTCTGAAAGTTACGGGAAATTATTTGGTTGTTTGCAGAGGCTGTAAAGAATCACTTAAGCCTCCAGGGCCAGAGCCAAATGTGGAGAGCGTTTACCAGGAAAGCAAAGGTCCCAGCAGCACTGGCATTGGTGTTTAACATGGCAGCTTCCCTCCAGATCTGCCAAGCTACCTCTCCAGACCCCCTGTTTGATCTCACAAGACAAGAACATGAGGACACCAGAAGCACCCGTCTGGACAGGAATCACACACAACAGCCTGGCCAGGTCCCAGTGCTGTCTCTCACACCATCTTTGCTCTCTAGAGCTAGCAGAAGGGAGGTTGTAGTAGGGTGGGAGTTGGTCTCTTGTCCCTAGTATCAGGTGACAGAACAAGAAGAAATGGCCTGAAAATGTGTCAGGGGAGGTTTAGGTTGGAGATTAGGAAAAAAATATTTCCTGATAGTGTGGTCTGGCATTGGAACAGGCTGCCCAGGGAGGTGTTGGAGTCACCACTCCTGTAGGGATTTAAAAGATGAGTAGATGTGGTGCTGAGGGACATGGTTTAGTGCTGGACTTGGCAGTGTTGGGTTAATAGTTGGACTCAGTGATCTTGGAGATCTTTTCCAACCTTAATTACTGTATGGTTCAATCTGAATGGGTTGCTCAGTATCTTGTCCTTGCAGGATCTGTTGGTATTCCTAAGCTGCAGCAGTGACAGCTTCATATCTGAACCTCTCTGTGCCTTGACCCCAGGACTGCCTATTCCTGGGATGCTTGAACATCACTTCAGCTGAGATTCAGCTTTGCCTGGTGCCATCCAGTTCTCCTGTTCCTGCTCCTGGTGCGTGTGAGGAGCCTACAGCCAACGGCTTCCAAAACTGCATTCATGGTCTACTTCTGGGTTAGGGTTAGGAGAGGACTTGAATGGTGTCCACACTGAGTCCTCCCAGGACTTCTGGGGACAATCTGTCTCTGCTGAGCATTGCTGGAACTAACAAGACCAAGATAAGTGGAAAGGACATGACAAGTCAGCACTGTTGTCCTGCTTTGGCCTTGTTTCACTTTTACTTGGTGTGTTCAGCTCCTCTGTAGCGATGCTGACAATACCGGTGACACTTGTGATTAATTATTCATAGAGCACTTCAGAGGCTGAGCTGCAAGATGAGATTTCTCTGCCCAGGGTGCAAACACGGAAGAGAAAGGTGGGACAAGTACAAGGCACAAGGAGCTGGAGAAAAGGAGACAGCAGCAAGACAGCAAGGCTCCTCTCATAATTCTAAACTATTACCTGCAGGTTTTCACAGGTGCTTCAGAAGAGGAATCGGGAAAATGCTAACCTGTGAATAAAGCATGGAAAAGAGAGAACAGAGGAACAGATGGAGATGTGGAGAATGTTTGTTTCTTTTTGGCAAGAATATCTCCTAAGAGGGAACTCTATTTCAGCTTGATGCAGTCAGACATTTTAGAGTCTGTGTAGGAAAAGTATACCTGCAGGTGTGGGCAGATCTGCAGGAAGACCCTGCAAGGCTGTCTGGGTTGCCTTTAAGGGTTAGGACTTGAATTTTATACTTTGTGAAAAAATCACAAAATTGACTGAAACCAGAATTCACAGATGGGAGGGAGAATGACAGCAGTCTGCTCTTGGGGGAGGATTATTCTGTCACACAGGACACAATAGAGGCCTCTTCTTTTACTACTTTAACAAGTTTTGCTTCGTGCTGGCATTCCTGCTTCCCAAAGGCACTGTCATGGGAAACAGATTCTGTCCAGAGACCAGACATTGTCCAGCGTATCCCTTCCACCTCCGTGTGCTATTCAGCATTAACACAGCTGTAAGCAAAACCCTGAGACTATTGGAATTTCTTTCTTCATCTCCCCCTTTCTCTCTGACTAAATGTGTGACAAGGATGCAATTGTTTGAAAGCTCAGTGATGGAGAAAACAGAGGGAGAAGCCCTCTGACGTGCCTCAGTGATTTAGAAATCAACCCCCAAGGCTTGAGAAAAAGGTCACTGGGGGTCTTCTATAGGGTTCAGCTTCCCAGCAGGCCTCTAGATACCAATGCAAAGGCACTTAAATGCCTCTAACAGCTGACCCTTTTGCGGATGTTCCCACCTAGGATTATCCTGGCTCTGAGCCTGAAGAATAGCTCTTAGCCAGCTAATGGATCACAAGCTCTTCTCTTTGATTCTCTGCAGTTTGTGTTGGGTAACCGCCCAGCCAGCCAGCAGGAAGTTATTTCTTCATTAAAATGACTACAGCTTTTGAAAGATGAAGATAAGGCTTCTTCTGATGAATCACTGCAAGGCTGTGTTTGCGGAATATAGTTTCTCCTCACCCAGAAGTTACTCAGCAGCCTGCTTGTAATGGAGCACAAACACAGCGAAGTTGCTCAGGCGTCCATCTGGGAATACATTCTCCTGTCAGAGTCCAGCCCAGCCCCCAAAACAGGCTTTTTTTTTTTTTTTTTTTTTTTTTTTTTTTTTTTTTGCAGCTGCTAGGTCATGCTGTGCTTGAGCTGCATGCTGGACCTTTGATCCCTTCTCATTGTGAGCAGACTTGTGTGGACCCAGCCTCTGCTGGACAATGGGGAGGAACAGGAGGACATCTGCAGTGGAAGTGCATCCTCCTGCAGGGACACCATGTTCCCCCCTCTCCTGAGACCATTTTAGACTTGGTTAGTATTTAGATTGAGCACTAGGAAGAAATAATCCAGAGACACTGGAACAGGTTGCCCAGGGAGGTTGTGGATGCCCCCTTCCTGGCGGTGTGCAAAGCCAGGCTGGAGGAGGCTTTGAGCAACCTGGTCTAGCAGGAGTCCCTGCCCATGGCAGGGGGGTTGCAATGAGATGATCTTTAAGGTTTCTTCCNGGAAGTGCATCCTCCTGCAGGGACACCATGTTCCCCCCTCTCCTGAGACCATTTTAGACTTGGTTAGTATTTAGATTGAGCACTAGGAAGAAATAATCCAGAGACACTGGAACAGGTTGCCCAGGGAGGTTGTGGATGCCCCCTTCCTGGCGGTGTGCAAAGCCAGGCTGGAGGAGGCTTTGAGCAACCTGGTCTAGCAGGAGTCCCTGCCCATGGCAGGGGGGTTGCAATGAGATGATCTTTAAGGTTTCTTCCAAACCATTCTATGAGTCTACATTTTTTTAACTCGGTTTCCTAAACGTAGAGCACTCTCCCTCCCCACACTGATCCCTTCTTTGCCTGAGGGATCACACCTCCTCCTTCTACAGAACAATTCCTGCTCCTCCGGGTTACACACTGCCCTGTGAGTGGGAGGGCATGGGGAGGAGGTGTCTGAACCCTTTCTGCTAAGCTTGAGCTGTTTAAAGGTCAATGGGCCAGAAAGAGGGGCCAAGGGTGAGTATCACTCGTGCTCCTGCTCAGAGGAGTGTTTACATATTTTATGCACTGGCTGTCTCATGTAACAGCACTCCAGAAACCCTTGGAGCAGGACAAGCCCCTTCTGGCAGGGGCACCTGTGGCTGATAGGTTACCCTCACAGAGTCCTGTTTTATTTCCTTTGGCAACTAGAGCTCCTCCATCCCTGGAGCACCACAGAGCACAGTCTGTGATGGGGTGGCCTGAGTCTTACTCCTTCGAGGTGGACACTTGCACTGGTCAGGAAGATGATGCTGGCCCATCCAGGAGAGTCGCTCCTCTACCGTTCAAGCCCCTTAAGGGACTTGGCACCTCTCACTGGTGCCACCATGGTCAGTAAGTGCACAGAGCTGGGTTAGCTGTTGTCCCCTACACCTGCTCAGTGTGAAGAGCTGATTGTGTTGCTGGACTCATCCTTCAACATGGCAGTGCATATTTCCTGCCTTGGCTGCTAATTTGGTCCATACCCTGTGACCTAGGTCCCCTCGGAGCCCAGGGACCACAGGACCTGCCAGATATCTTATCTAGAATCTACCCACAGGGCCAGGAGCCCTTAGAACCCAAGTGTCTTCCGATCCTTGTCCCTGAAAGCTCAGAAGTTTGAAGTAACTCCAGAGAACTTGCTCTGAGGACTGGGAGCAGAAAGTCTTCCCCAGTTCAGCTCCAGTTCTGCAATCAGTGATACCATGCTCGCTGTTTGCCCAAGAGCTGCCCTGCAAGATAGTACAGATTCAGTGCAGGAGAACTGACAGGCCTGTGACACTCAGGTGGCTCCATCACTAGGCAAAGAGAGATGTTTTGGCAGCAGACTTAGATCCCAAGCCCTTTTACAAATCTCTGCACCAAACCTCCTACTCTGACTTGGAATAAAACCAGGAACAACTGTCTGCCTCTCTATTGTCTCTCCCTGAGTGACCTCTTTTGAAGGCTTTCCAGGCCTTCAGAGCAAACAAACAGACAAACACACAATATCAAAGAAATGGAGTATGGTGAAACCCCCCAACATGGAGAAGAACCTCAGGCACCATTTAGGAAAGCAACAGTGTGTTGCTCCAGCACTGTGACATCCGTGCTCAGTGCCTAGAAGGCTGGGAAAGGTGCTGGAAGAAAAGTGCAAGAACTTCTTAAAGGCCTGAGTGGTAATGAGTCATTGCTGAGGGTTGGATTCAGTAGTTTCTTACCTAGTACCTGCCAAACATGCCAGACCTTGCTGGGGAAGGACATGGAATGCTATTATCCCTGGCTCACAGAAAGGAAGCAGGAGGTGAACAGAGGGAATGTGTGCCCAGGATAATTCCAAGAACTGGCTGAAGATCTGGGGTTTCAGGCACAGGTTTCAGGCTCCCTGGGGCATAAGATGCAGGAGGTGGAAAATGGTTTGTCCCAATCCCATAGTCATTGCTGCTTTGTTGGTTCAGCGGAGACAGAAGGGAAGGTGAAAAATGATAGGTGACGCTGTGATTTTGATGCAGAACCATGTCCTAATGGTGAAGGAATGAAGGCAGAGCAAGAGAACAATACTCTGCTCCTGGAAAGTCTGGCCAAGGTTGTTTAACAGTCCTGGTGACCATCCTGGTTCCTTGCTTCAGCTTTTCTATGTCCATGCCCCAAGCCCTACGAGGCTTTTTTCTGCACATCAGCATGAGTCAGCCTCTGTTTCTCTTTGACAGCACTTGGCAGGCCTGGTGGCCACTGACTTTATCAGGCAGTTCTGTCAGTGGCAGGTCTCAGGGCCACCTGTGAGGGTGAGTACTCCAAATTCAGGCAAGAGCTGTTGTCCTGTATTACAGGGAAGGGAGAAGGACCACTCTGCATTCCTCCTATCAATCCATGATGGAAATGACACTCCTTGCGTCTGCTGTGGCTTTTTGGTGGTGCTTTTAGAGCTTACTTCCTTTCCCATGTCCTTCTGAAAAGATCTAAAGGCTCACCTGCTCCCAGGTCTTTGTAATGAACAAAGATTCATAGATACATAGAATACCAGGTTGGAAGGGACCTCAAGGATCATCTAGTCCAACCTCTCAGGGTAAGAATATAGTTTAAATGAGATGGCCCAGCACTCTGGTCAAGCTGGGTCTTGAAGATGTCTAATATAGAGGAGTCCACCACCACCCTTGGGAGTTTATTCCAATATCTAATAGTTTGAATGGTGAAGAAATTTCTTTCTGGCATCCAATCCAAATCTCCCCGGTAACATATTGTACCTATCTGGAGGCAGTCTCAATCAGATCATGAGCCAGGTTTGCAGCTTTCCATCTCAAAGAATCTCCAGACTATCAGCTTGGACTCTGCCTAGGTGTCTAGAAGCTCAGACAAGAGCTGGGCAGCTGAGATATATCTCATCTGGCTTCATGAAGTACAAGGTCAAGTAAGTTCCAGAAGATATAATGCTGGAGTAATTCCTATGTCTCTACTTCATGCAGCAGGACAAGCTGTCTGCTGAGTTAGCCACAAGCCAAGCAAGGTACTGCCAGGAGTGAGTCTGCTGAAATGCCCAAAAGGAGAGAGGATCCCTGGTCATCACAGTGAGGTCTAGATGCTAGGGAGCAGGAGCAAATTCCAAACCAGCTGCTACTCACAAATATATCACCTGGTAGCTGGACCAGGTCAAATGCCTTCCCTTATCACACATGGCTGCTGTCCCTGCAAGGAGGTTGAGCAATAATCCAGCCGGAATTTGATCAGGACCTAAATCCCAGTTACCAAATACAGGTTGCATCGGGCCAGCATGTGGGTGCAAACTCTCTTCATGCTCTGTTTGCCCTCGTCCTGGCACTGACCCCACCATGATCTCATCGGGAAGCAGCTTTGTGCACAGCAGCCCCGTGAGATACGCTTCCCTCCACGCCCAGCCACGGCCCCGAAGGCTCACAGGCTGCCAAAACACCCATCGCTCGGCACAGGGGTGAGGCAACACCACCTGGCTGCCAGGCAATCTGTATGGCACCTGGGGAGACGTGAAGGACTGGGACCAGAAAGCCAGTTGTGGTCAGTCTCCTGAGTGAGTACCGTGGGGAGAGGCTGAACTCTGTGGTGGAAGAAGTTGGGATGAGATTCAGGCATTGATTTGAGCTTTCTTTTGGACTTGCTGGCTGGCCTTAAAACAGCAGCTGAGCTAACATTGCTGTCCTGGCCACATTGACAGCCCTCTTTGTTCAAGGGATGTTGTAGGAAAGGGAATGCAGAAGCATGCACCTCTTGATGCCACAGCGGTAAGGATGTTGGTGGCTCTGCAGCTAGGTCAGCATCTACACTGACGGCTGTGCCAAGCAGCTCAGTGTAAGAGGGGGAGGAGGATACTCAAGCTCCAATGTGTTGAAATGAAAATCCACTTCTCCACAACCATCTGTCCAGCTTGCTCTGCAACCGCACAAGCCTGGGTGAACAGAATGCACCAGAAGACAAATCCAAGCCTCACCTTGAGACCCTCACTCTTGGGGGATGCTCCTTCCTTCCATCCCAGCCACATGGCATGCAAGTCCACTGCTCTACTTCAGGTCCCTCAGAGTCTAGACACTTGGAAAGTATCCAGCTTTGTCCTAGGGGTCCTAGGAGTCCTAGGGGTCACAGTGCTGCCACGACCCATCCAAGTTTTCAGACTGTAGCAGACAATAGGTTTCAGGTTGCACCAGAATAACATTCCTCTGGCACCATGCTCCTCACAGGGAGGACATTCCTCCAGTCCTGCCTCACCTGAGACACTTGAGGGCTTCCCCCACCAGGTTCCTGAGT
This sequence comes from Ramphastos sulfuratus, assembly GCA_013399055.1. NCBI lineage: Eukaryota > Metazoa > Chordata > Aves > Piciformes > Ramphastidae > Ramphastos > Ramphastos sulfuratus. Next base: position 27,978 of record WBNM01002058.1, on the reverse strand, counting down.
AGCCTCACAGCTCCAGAAAGCCCATTTGTCCCATTTGTTGCTGTCAGAGGTGCTTTTGCAGATCAAGGCTGCCCACAGAGGAGCCTAAAGACTGATGAGACACCATCTCTACCAAAGCCCTCCCACAGGGACTCCAGCATTTCACCATCTGCCATCTATAAGCTCCAAGAAATCTACCATGTCTCAGCTCATCCACAAAGGACAAGTGGTTTTCTACCCTCCTGGCTCATAGTACAGGACCTACATCTACTGACAGGCTGTGGGGCTTCTGCTGATGTTCTGGACACCTTGGAAATAACTTCTTTTAGAACCTCTTAGCGTTTCATGCCTTGTCTCATATAATCTTTTTTTAAGTGGGCAACTCATCTGAGTTCAACTTTTCTGCAAGTGCCACACCTGATTAATAAACAGATGTGGGAAAAGCTGTGATGGAAAAGCGTCCTCTTCTCTGTTCCTCCATGATGTGCTTACTTTTTGCTGTTATCAACCCAACAACTTTATCTTACCAGGTGAATTGTTTTAATTGATAACAGAAAACTGACCTCTAATCCATGCTCTCCAGGGGAGCTTTCTTGAGTTAGTTACTCTGCAACCAGAGTTGGATGTGTCTGCAAAGGCTGCAGGTGGAGAAAGTAATCTAAAGTCATTTGAAGACTTGCCAAAAGCTGCAGAGAAAGATTACTTCTGCCTACTATAGCTTCAAGAAATCCAACTTCCCTTTCTTCAGACCAGATATTTAAGCTGGGCTTGTGCTTTCACTTCAAGTACCATGATGTCCCTGAGATCTGGTTGCAAATAACCCTTAAACATTTTTTAAAACTCCTCTTCTCTGTTTGGACTTGGCCAAAGTAACCTCTGCTTAAAAAAAAAGGCAGCAGAAAATATTTCAATGACAAACTTTAAAGGGACATCCATTGTTTTATTTGTATTTAATTAAAATAATAATAATAATAACAACAGTAAGTTTGCCAGTCCCATGGTAATTAGCAATCCAATCTACAGCTCCCATGGGAAAGAGTCTCTGTTGCCTGCTGGAATATTGACTTGCTCTAGACATTGCCAAGGTTCTGAGCACAGCAATTTGTTGGGAGGGGGTTTCCAGCCTGGACTTTGTTGCAGTTAAACTGTCGTGCTCCAAACCACAGAGTTTTACTATGGCCTCCACTTCCCTTTGTTTTACCTGAACTTCTTATCCTGCTCTGCAAATCCGATGCCAGAATGAGTCATTCCTGCAGGATTAGCTCTCTACTTTTCAACTCCTCTGTCAGTGTTGCCCAGACTAGTTCTGAGGAGAGAAAAAGAATAATGACACTCCCCATTCAGTAAAGCTGTGTTACAATGGACTGAAAGAAATTACCTCCAGTCTTCAGCTATTCACACTCAGCCAGCAAGGACCACTCCATCTCACCAGGGTAACCCAGGGTAACCCGGCCCTGCTTTGCTGTCCTAGCCAAGGGGATGTGTCAATGTCCTCCCTCCTGTGAGTTATCCCCACCTCATTGCTGTGGTCCACGCAGACATGTTGGCTTGCTTCTCACTCCAGAGCAGGAGATCCTGAAGATTACCCTTGAGGAACCTCAGGAAGGATCAGGGGCACCACCCTAGTTTTCAGTGTCTGAGCACCAGGGAGCTGGGCTGAGCCCTTCTTAAACACCTTCCCTGTAGGTATTCAGGAAAGATGTGGATGTGACACTTCAGGATATGGTTTAACTGCCATGGTGGTGTTAGGCTGATGGTTGGACTCAATGATCTTAGGGGCTGTTTCCAAATGGAACAATTCTACAATTCTGTGATTCTCTTCTCTCCTGCCTTTGGAGTGACCTTCTGGAGGTCCCTTTCTCCCTGCTAACTGCCAAGGTCAATCCTGTGCCTCTTGTGTTTAGAATGTGGCTCAGGCCAGGAAGTCTTCCATTCTGGGACTCAACTTGCTAGAAGCAGATCTTAACCTGTCACTGCCCTACAGACCTTTTCTTATGTTCACATCTATTTAGCACATTTCTGGGGAAAAAAAAAATCCTATTTAATCTTTTACTTTCCCCTTGCTCTTTATTTTTTTACAGTAATAAAGACATTCTTGCACAGCAATATTTTATTGTTTCACAGCAGAATAAAAAGGAGGAAAACTCAAAGGCATCACAAAGATGCCATTCTCCTTCCTTTTCCATGTCCCTATTGAAAATATGAACCTGGAAGACCTGGTAATGGTCCAGAATGGTGGCAAATCTATGATTTGCATGTGAAGACCCAAACTGCATAAGCAAAACTCTCAGAGCCAGCTGGGAGAAATAAGATCTGAGCACCTGGCATTTTGAGAAGTCATTTTCCTTGTGTCCATGGGTCATTTTCCTACATTATTGACAGGACTTGAGCTGATTTAACAGAAAATTCTGGAAATGACATTCATCTCACAGCAGCAGAGAGAACTGCAGAGATGATAAAGTTTCTTGCCCAGCAAAAGCTCAAAAACAGAGTTATGCCCTAAGTTCATAGATTCATAGAATGGTTTGGGTCGGAAGAGACCTTATGGATCATCTAGTTCCAATGCCTCTGCCAAGGGTTGCTCAAGGCCTCATCCAACCTGGCCTCAGGGAGGGGACATCCACAGCCTCCCCGGGCAAACTGTTGCTGCGTCTCACCACCCTCACTGTAAAGAATTTCTAATATCCAACCTAAATCTGCCCTCCTTGAGCTTCAATCAAGTTAGATCATTCTGCTCTGAGTTAGAAGCAGCCAAGTTTTTAAAACCCCAGCAGACAAGGGCTCCACCATGCCTTTGTGAAACCTGTTTCATGGCACAGATTTCACATGTGAAATGTCGACTGGATACAGATAAACTAAGACCAGAATGTTCAAACTGAAGAGACTGAAACTTTTTTTACTGTCCCTGGGAACAGTCACAGTGCAGTGTATATTTTTAATAGCAACACCCAACTTTACAAAAACTTCTTTCTATCCAGATTAACCTGATTTACACACTTTTGGAAGCATGCATGGCCTTAGGAAAATGCTGAGCAGATGCTTGTCTAGTGTAAATCCCCACAGATTTGTTTTCACTTCAGCAGGACTCCAGCTATTCACAGCCTCTGTTTTCCTTGTTTTTGAATTTCAGCAATAACCATTTTTCTCATCTGGGGTCACACATTTTGCTACAGGCTTAAGTAAAACTCCAGCAAGTTTCTGTAGCTACTTGTAAACAGGGCATTACTTGTTTAATTACCAAGTGCCATGATGACTGCTAAAAGGTCAGACAGTGGTGAAGACAAGGAAATGATAAGGGAAAAACTAGGAGCTTTTTATAGAAGCATTCAGATTTTGGTCTGCCAGCAGCCATAAGCTCAACCCATCCCCACCTTATATCTTGTTTTCTAAATAAAGTTTATTTGCATCACAGAATCACAGAATGTTAGGGGTTAGAAGGGACATTTGGAGACCATCAAATCCAACCCCACTGACAAAGCAGGGTGACCTTGGGCAGGTCATACAGGAACACACCCAGATAGGTTTTGAAAGTTTCTAGAGCGGGAGACTCCACAGCTTCTCTGGGCAGCCTGTTCCAGAGCTCTGTTTGCCTTAGAGTAAATAAGTGTTTCCCTATGTTGCGGTAGAGCTTCCTCTGTTGCAATGTGTGCCCATTGCCACTTGTCCTATCACAGGACACCACTGAAGAGAGCCTGGCCCATCCCTCAGATATTTGTAAACATGAATGACATCTCCTCTTAGTGCAGCCTGTTCCAGAGCTCTGTTTGCCTTAGAGTAAATAAGTGTTTCCCTATGTTGCGGTAGAGCTTCCTCTGTTGCAATGTGTGCCCATTGCCACTTGTCCTATCACAGGACACCACTGAAGAGAGCCTGGCCCATCCCTCAGATATTTGTAAACATGAATGACATCTCCTCTTAGTCTTCTAATTTCCAGGCTTAACAGCCCCGAGTGTCTCAGCCTTTTTTCACAAGACAGATGTTCCAGTCTCTTAATCATCCCTAGCCCTCCATTGGACTCTAGTATACTCCTGTCCCTCTTGAACTGGAGAGCCCAGAGCTGGGCACAATACTCGAGATGTGGTCTCACTAGGGCAGAGCAGAGGAGGAAGGGAACCTCCCTTGATCTGCTGGCCACACTCTTCTTGATGTACCCCAGGAAACCATTTGACTTCTTGGCTACAGGGTCACAGTACTGGTTCATGGATAACTTACTGTCCACCAGGACTTTGAGATCTTTCTCCACAGAGCTGCTATCCAGCAGTCCAACCCCAAATTTGTACTAGTGTGTGCTTTGTTCCATCCCTTACACATGCAACAACAGCAGCTGTAGCTCCTGCTTGCAACCCCCAATATGGACCACGATCAACTGTCCTGAACTCCCAGCTCTGCTTCTGACTTGCCTTGTTGCTGAGGACTTCTCCAGTAAAATTCTGAAGCATCAGAAAATGCTGAAAGCTGCAGCTTCAAGGGAAGGAAGAGCAAGATCTGGTTTGTTCAATAATGTTCATTAATGCAGTTTAATTGGTGCTTCTTCTTGTTATGGAGAAGAAAAAAAAGAGCAAAGAGAACCCAACAGAGCACCTCACAACATTACAAGTTTTTCATCTTCTGTATAGACCAGTTTAAGAAAGCTGCGACACTTCTTTCATGTTTGTTTGCTTCTACCAATGTCCTGCCAAGAGTGACTGATTTCAGGTTTTTGATTCCAGGATCATCACCTTGAGGAGAGGACACTTTGGTTAGCACAGCTTCTGTCCATTCCTTCAAGGTCTTCTCCACAAAACAAACCTTCCGACCAGTCTTCTAGCAAAGGGTCTTCATCTTCTTCCAGCTTTGGCACCAACCCTTCCTCTCCACGTTCCCTGTTTCTCCATGATGCTTCTCCTTCTCTTTCCCCTGCTTCACGAGTTCCCAGTCTCTCTCCACTCATCCCAACAACTTTTCTGTCCTTTGCCTCCCTCTTTGGCTGATCTCTCTCTGACCACAAGCAAAGTCTTCTGCAAGGGCTACAGTGCAGAATCTGTCACAGGACAGGAAACTGGTTACTAAGCTATAGAACAACTCCACTGCAATTTGTTAAAGACCTTCGAATACCCATATTTGGGTGGAGCAACATGAAGAACAAATAACACCACCACAACATTTCTCCTGGCTGTGCTGGGAAATCAGTCTTATGACACTAGAGTTTGGCCAGTGTGGCTTGTCTTCTCTCCATCCCATGCTGAAGTGCTGGTTAGAAATTAACTGTGTCCAGGGTGATGTGGTTCTGTCTGCAACAAAGCAAAAAAATAAAACAAACATTTATTTCCAAATAGCTTGCTGAAGTGAAGGGGGGTATTTGCACAGATATTTTGTTCACAGCAAGGTAATTAATTAACTCAACTATCATTAAATAAAATTCCAGCTTCCAAAGCAAGCAGTAAACAATTCTCTCTAAACATCCTACCATTTTCTATCAAGCATCAGGTTTCACCACCAGCTGCAGAGCGGAAGGAACTAGTGCTCCAGCAGGAAGGATTTGGCTTCATATGACAAGTCACCCATGTCTTCCACAAGCCTCAGGGTTCTTCTGGCCCCATGGGGCCCTTGCAGGAGCTCCCATCGGAGGACAGTGATCATAGAATCACAGAATGTCAGGAGCTGGAAGGGACCTCGAAAGCTCATCCAGTCCAACCCCCCTGCCAGAGCAGGATCACCTATATCAGATCACACAGGAATGCATCCAGGTGGGTTTTGAATATCTCCAGAGAGGGAGACTCCACAAGCCCCCTCGACAGCCTGTTCAAGTGTTCTGGCACCCTCACAGTGAAAAAATCCCTCATGTTTAAATAAAACTTCCTATGCCTCAGCTTCCACCCACTGTCCCTTGTCCTGTCATCAGGTACTACTGAGAAGAGCCTAACTGTGAGACAGCAGAGCAGACAGGTTCCAGCAGGGCACCTGGGAAACATGCAGTAGGAGATGTTCATCCTGCAAGACGTCCTAGATGCACATGGGGCCATCATGTTCCTGTGGCTCATGCCACTAACTTAGGTGGAGCAGGCAAAGGCCAATCATCTAGGACATCTAGATTCCAAGGGAAAAGGTGAATCTTGCTACAGGAAATGTGCAGACCAAAGGCCAAAGAGCTAGACCACCTTTAGAAGGGATTAGAGCTCTTAAAACTGCTGAATGACTGGCCAAGTAGGACATTTGTTAGGCAAAATAGAAAGCACTTATTTCCATGCCAACAGAGCTTGGTGGCTATTCAAAGACACCCATCCGGAAGATTTTCATGAAGTGCTGAAATGCACAGGCTTCAGGGTAGCAAAAGCCATGCAAACCTCGCAGCACCTGCAAGAAAAAAGCATAGCAAGTGATGGCTGACTTTGCATGTCTCAGAAGAAGTCAGCTTCTCTGTGGATCTGACAGATTTGCAACTCTCAGTCATTTCTTGGTGGTGCAAAGGCAAGAATGGGTGGCTTTTTGCAAACCAACTCTAAAAACTGCTTTGGCAGGGGGACAAATGAATGTGTCATGGCCCATCCAGGTCAGAATGGATCCAATCCACTTTCACCAAGGTGTCTGCTGCGTGCTGCCTACATCAGGTGCAGTATTTTCTTCTGCTTAGCTTTGTGGCTCCAGGTCTTGGCTAACTGAGTCTGGCACTGCTGCTTTGCACATCAAGGTTGGGTGTTTCAACCTGCTGTTCAGGCAGTGCTGGCACAGACCAAGGTTTGCATGACAAGCTGTGCTCCTCCTCATGAAACCCAGTGTGGAGTGTGGCTTATTCAACAGCAAGAGTCACTCCTGACCCACGTTCAGCCTCATGCACACCGTGGCCCAGCTCTGCCAGTCATTTCCAGCTGAGATCATAGGATTACAGAATCACAGAATGCAGCGGGCTGGAAGAGACCCTCAAAAGTCACCTTGACCAACCCCCCTGCAGTAAGCAGAGACAACTCCAACTAGGTTGAGACACTGCTATGTCTTACCCCTGTGCACCACCAGCACGTTTCCTTTGCTGGGCTTTTGGAGCTTCCTGCCACCCCAGTGCTCTCATTTCTGGTGGCCCCTTTAAGTTGAGGTTCTGTCTTTTCTCATGTCACTCCCTGTAGTTCAGCCTCATTATCACCCTGCAGCACCCATGTTGTGTGTCTGTCCCTCTGTCACTGCACTCACACCAAATTCGCCCCAGCTTAGCAGGGAGTGAGCAAAGATGATTCCATGCTTGGAGAAAACCTTCATCTGTGACAATACACCCTCTGAAGATCATGCTAGCTTTCCATGGTAGAACAAGAAGAAAGAGCCTCAGTTTGCACCTCAGGAGGTTTAGGTAGACATTAGGAACTCCTCTGATAGGGTTGTCAAGTCCTGGTACAGGCTGCCCAGAGAAGTGGTGGAGTGATCACCCCTGGAGAGATTTAAAGGGTGTATAGATGTGTTGCTGAGGGACATGGTTTAGTGTTGACTTGGCAGTGCTGGGTTAAAGGTTGCAATTGATGACCTGAGAGATCTTTTCCAACAAAATTGCTTCTGTGATTCTTTGAGTTAGGGAAGATGCTGGACTGTCAGACAAGCACACTGAGTGGCCTCACTTGCTGCCTTCCAGACCAACTGAGGTAGAAGCATGCTGGATGGAGACTGAGACTCCCCATCCCTCTCACCCCAGACAAATTTTCTCTCCCACAGCCCTGACACATGACCTGTTTCAAAATCACCAGGAGGTGGTTTTTTTTTTTTTCTCCAGAAGAATGACTACAACAGCTAACTCAAGCCTCTCATGAACATTCACGTGATGCTCTCAGCAAGCAATTCTTTCTCCCCTGCAGCCCCAAGCTCACACAGTAAACTCAATCAGGGGATGACAAGCAGAATGAATTTGGAGAAACAGGATAGATAAAAACAACCAGGCCACCACTGATGCAGAGTGAAACCTTGCTTGCACAAGACAAGCCATGTAAATCTCTAATACAAACATGCAATGGACACATTCCACTAGTTTGTTGCTCTCCAGACCCTTGTCTGGGATGTGAATAGGTTCTCTGTTTCAACTGTACACCAATTCTTCCTCAGAGGTTTCACCTTGGTCCCCATATCATACTCTGGGTTTAAAATGTTTCCAAAATCCCTGCCATGACCTCTCTGCTTTTGTATCCCACTCAGGGAATCATACACTCAGAGAATCATATAATTGCTTTTGTTGGAAAAGACCTTAAAGGTCATCAAGTCCATCTGTCAACCATCATGAACATCAAACCATGTCCTGAAGTGCCATGTCCACAATTTTCTTGAACACCTCCAGAGATGGTGACTCCACCACCTTTCTGGACAACTCTGTTCCAATACCTGACCATTCTTGCAGGGAAGAATTTTTTCCTAATCTCCAACCTAAACCTGCCTTGGTGAAATTTCAGGCCATTTCCTCTCATGCTATATTAGGGAGAAGAGACCAAGCCCCCCCTCACTACAACCTCCTTTCAGGTAGTTGTAGATAGCAATGAGTTGTAGAGGGCAATGATGTGTTCAGCTCATTGACTTTGGATACTTCTTTGTGGACACATGCTCTGAAAGTGCATGAATGATGTTCCCATTACCTGTCTTGTTCCAAGAGACTCAGGCTGGTAGCCCCCTCTCAGATCCCAATCATGAGTGGCAGGTAGGGCTCCACTGTCAAAAAGTATCAAGAAGCATCTGTCTGATGCTTTCCACTTTCAGCAGCAAAGTCCTTGCATCAAACACTGCAGAAATAAAAAAACAAACCCAAAACCAAACCAAACTTGCCATCCCATCACAGGGCATCTGTGGTTGGGGTACTGATTGTTCCATGATATTTGTGGTCTCACTTCATCTGCATTCAGTCCATCTGATCTGGGATTTTGGCTCTGCTGAACTTTTGACTTGGAGCACATTAAATACAGCACTGCCCTTCCTGGGACACAAAGGCAAAGCAAAATGTTTTCTCCCTCCAAAAAAAAGAGAGGAATTCTGCTGGTGGAACTGAAACTATGAGTATGCTGAACCTGGAGGGGCTGCACACATGTTTAATGTCCACTTCCCTCTGGTTTGGTTGAGGTGGAAGAAGCCACAATGTCAACAAAGAGCAGAGTTTCCCAGTAGTTAACTCTTGAGGGATCTCAATGGTCTGGAGTCTCATGTGGGGACAACATATTGGGGAATGAAGACTAAAGGATGGGTAGAAATTTCTTTTGGAGATCCAAGCAGAGGGGATTTTGGCTGGGATCATTCTCTGGTGCCTGCTGGCACTGATTCCAGCCTTGAGTGGTGAAGGCACAGTGCCCTTGTGCAGTGTGCACTGCAGTGCTGAGTCTCAAAATCAATGAACACTTTGCTCAGCCAAAGACTGCAGACCTCAGTGTAGGCAGGGTCTGAGCTGGGAAACTGAGATAGAAAAAAATGCTGACTCCGAGTTTGAGTCATAGAACAGCTTCTGTTGGAAAAGACCTCTAAGATCATCAAGTCCAACCAATGACAAGCTTTGTCCCAGGGACCAAAGGAGAGCCTAAGCTACAGCTTTTTTATAATCCTGCAGACGGTGCACACTTCCCAGCATATTATGAACTCCAAATGGCAAGGCATGGCATTTTCCATTTGATTCAACTTTGTCACTCCTCCAAAAGAAAAATCAAAATAAATCCTGAAATGGTCACAAACACAAAAAGCACCAGCTCTTCTGCTGTACCAACAGGCACCACTTTGATTCATAGATGCGGGAGACCAGCTGTCTAAGATCCAGCTGAGATAATGCTGACTTTCATGTTCTCCGTAGTAACCAGCCCACAGGAGCAATGCTTAAAATGGGACCTACTCTTGCTGCAAGAGTGGAGAGGTGAAAATGTTTTAAAATAGCCTGGCAATAATGTCAGACTGAGGATGGTGTCCAGGCTACCATGTTACATACAACTTCCACTTCGCCCACAAACACTCCTGTTGCAGTTTAACCTGCACAGTGAGGGACGGAGAAGGAATGAGAGCCAGCTCATGCTGTTTGAGTATCCATTTCACTCTGCTGGGCTCTGCCAAGGAAATGCTTTCTTGGAAAAGGATTTTCATTACGGGTCGGGAGAGCAAGAGCAGCTGTTGAGCACCATCCTGCCTCAACGCCCATCTACAAAGTGCAAAGTGAAGCACGATCTGACTTTGCCCTCTGGAGGCATGGAATTGGCATGGCGCAGAGAGACAGCCACAGAGGTGACTGAACTACTGCACTGCCTGCTGGAAAATCTGATAGGAAAGTTCATTCACAGCCTCCCATGAGCAAGAGAACAGAGCACTGCAGGACACCCAGCTTCCCAGCTCTCCTTCCACACAGAAGGAGTCGATTCCTTGGCTCCTCTAGGGTTTGGTGTGCTTCAAGAACATGAGTGTCAGTAGAGAAGGCTGGCTTTTCTTTTGGCACAAACCCTGAAGCGTGTGATTTGAAATACTGCCACACATTTGCATCCAGCTACCTGGGGCTGCACATATGGGTCCTCAGAGTGACACTTCATTACTTATTGTGCTAACTCTATGGTTTCTTCTGCTACCTCCACAGTTTTTCCTGATAGCTCCATGGCTTATCTTGCTAGCCCTATGTTTTTGTCTGCTAGCTCCTTGGTTTATTGTCCTAGCTCCATGGCTTATCCTACTAGTTCCATGGTTTATCCTACTAGTTCCATGGCTTATCCTGCTATCTCCATGGTTTATTCTGTTAGTTCCATGATTTATCCTACTAGGTCCCAGATTGCTGGGAAGCTGCACAAATAAGCAGGTGGCTAAAGATAGAAGGAAAAAATGTTTGACAGTGGGGGTGGTGAGATACTGTCACAGGTTGCCTAGAGAAGTTGTAGATAACCCTATGCCTGGAAACATTCCAGGTCAGCATGGAAGGGGCTCTGAGCAACCTGCTCTAGCTGAAATTGTCCCTGCTCACTGCAGGGGGATTGGACTACATGACCTTGAAAGTCCCTTCTAAGCCAAACCATTCTGTGATTCCATGACTCTAAAGTCCCTTTATTTAGCTAGAAATCAGGGCTGGAGTTTGTTTGCTGCATGCAAATGTGTCCTCACATGCACTGGTTTTTCTCCAAGCAGAGAATTAACTATCAGAAACCTCCAAGGAAGCCCTGTTTCACCAGGATGAAGCATCTACCCTCCCCTTGCTCCTCTAAACACCATTTGTGCAATGGCCAAGAGGGCTTTGAAATAGGCTTTACCACAGACAGATTCTGCAACACAGTGGTGACCTAAGTTTTGGCAGAACTGGCAGGAGGTGCCAAGACATGGGCAGAATCACCTGCACAGGTGAGCAGGACCTCCTGCTATCCTCTTCATCCTCTGGCTGCTGCTGATCTCTATGCCAGCAGGTGAGGAGCCTTGTGCTGCTCTCAGCCCTGCAGGTGGGCACCACAGTTCCATACCAGCTGGGCACACTGGTGGCACTTGTTCTGACCCACAGTCCTGGGGTCAGCCCCAAGTATTTGAGCAAGCTGCCAGGGAGGTGGTTGAATCCCCTTCCCTGGAGCTTAGAAGATGCTGAGATGTGATGCTGAGGGACATGATTCAGCATCAGATTTGGTAGAGTTAGATAAGGGGTGGACCTGATGATCTTGAAGATCTTCTCCAACCAAAGTGATTCTGACGATTCTGTGTGATTCTGACCCAGAAGCAGCCTGGGGAGAGTCTGGTGTCTCTTTTGGTTGTACCTGGAGGTCCTGTAAAACAAAGATCAAGGACAAGCAAGTCAGGTCATGGATAAATCAAGGGCATGGAAGCTTAGCCACACGTCACATCTCTATTGGGGACCAGAGATGAGGTGACCAGCCTGAATCCATTCTGCATAGCAACTTGGCAGGCAGATTGCATTTCTGAAGCCCACACTTACCATCTCTCTTCACGGAGATCTGTCACTTGGGGAGGTTTTTTGCACATTTAATTAGCTACTACCATTTCCCTACCACGAAGGAACGCGGGGCTCCACAAGTGGCACTGCCCTGTGTCACAGACCAGCAGCATCCTCTGCAACAGCAGCAACTCCACCGGTCCCGAAGTGGGCCTGTGCCGGGGAAGCGCTGGAGAACATGTCCCAAAACATGATACTCGTACCGGGACAGGGAAGCCGTCCTCACGTCGCCCCATTACCCGCCGGCGCCCCGAGATGGGGGAAACNGGCAGAACAGCATCCGACACAACCTCACTCTCAACGACTGCTTCGTCAAGGTGCCGCGGGAGCCGGGACGCCCCGGCAAGGGTAACTACTGGACGCTGGACCCCCACGCCCGCGATATGTTCGAGAGCGGTTCCTTCCTCCGCCGGAGAAAGCGCTTCAAGCGCAGCGACATCTCCACCTACCCGGCTTTCCTAGCCGAGCGTCCCGCCGCTCCCTGCCGCCTCTTCCCGCTGCCCGCACCGCCCCCCAACGCCGACCTGACCCCAGCCCCTGCTGCCGCCTCCTGCGCCTTCGCCGCCACCGCTTTCCCCGCTCAAGGCTGCGCTGCTGCTGCCCTGCCTCACGCCTATGCCCCGCTGCCCACCGGACCCGGGCCCTACGTCCCAGCCGGCCCCGGTCAGCTGTACGCGCCGTCGGGGCGCATCGTGCTTCCCGCATCGCCGTCCGCCCCCGCCGGGCTCTACGGCCGCAGCTCCCCCACGCCCTACCCGCCGCTGCCCCACTCCTACGGCACCAGCGGGCAGCTGGGACCCTCCGAGCCGGGACCGCGGAATGGCTTCTACCCCGGTGGACCAGACAGATTTGTCCCGGCGCTTTAACTCCTCTGACCCCGGCGGCCCCGACGGCGCGGACTAGAGCCCCGGAGAGGGGCTGGTTGCGGGGCTCGACTGGCGTTGTCGGACCCCAGTCATCAAGGAATATGCTGTAGGACCTCGGGCTGCGCCTCTGCGTCCTGTCACCTGCCCGGGTTTCCCAGTGAGCAGCTCTGCTGCCAACCTTAGGGGCGGGGGGGGGTGGGTGTCCTGCCCAGACCCATCTTCTCCCACCAGTGAAGTTCCGGGGGCTCCCAAGTGCCTTGAGGCAAGCAGCGCTTTCCTCTTACACTGCCTTGTGTGGGGCAGGTGCTCAAAGCTTCCTGCTAGGCTCCCAGCCATCCCAGCACACCCAGATGGGACCAGTGGTCTATCCAGTAAGACCTCACTTTGAAAAATCCCTCCACTATTAATGATTTTATTTAGAGAACGAAATGTCTGCTGGGGCAGGGGAGGAGGGAGGCAGGATGAAACATTTCCTGGCCACTCGGAGCCACAGCTGTTACAGCAGGACATGTGGCTAGCATGGTGGTGTGTCCCTGGCTATCAGGTTACTGTCAGCCTCCACACCAACATCATGGTCAAGGCTGGGCAAGGTTTGGATGCTGGGATTGTAACCAAATGCAGCAAGTCAGACCCCTCTGGGGTCATGATCTGTGCTGCAAAGGTGGGAGAATGGTGGGATTTGATATGCAAAAATTTCTATCAGGAGCTTGCTCAGACTCTCGAAGAGGGATACAGCAAGACTGTGGGATCTCTGCCCTTGGAGGTCTTCCCATCTTGATTGGACAGAGCCTGAATGACTTGATCTGTCTTTGGAGTTGGATCCAATATTGGATTTGGACCTTCTTTGAGTGGAGTCCAGAATCTATGGAGCTCTTTACATCCTAAATTGATCCTAAGGTTAGCCTGGCTCTGTCTGTAGCCTAGAGAAATCAGCATCTGTGAGGGAAAACTTTAGTTCCTGAAACAACAAGGGAGGCAGGACATGCTGTCTCTTATTCTTCCATTGCTCATCTTTCAAGCTTTGCTAGGATGGAAAAAATGCTGGAGGAAAACAGAGAGCAACTGATTGGAATAGCTGTGAGAGATTGTGAGAGGATTTTGAAAATAGATTCCATGGAGAATCTAATTTCAAGATTTCCATGGAGAAACTCAAACAAATCTCTCCCAACAGATCCCACCACTTCTGGAAGGAGCCTGGAGAGGTGGCAAATGCTCACAGCTCTGCCTGGTGCTGTAAGCAGGAGGGAACAGGTGTAGCCATGCTGTTATCCAGATCTCCTCATCCAGCTCCTTTTTCTTGTGGAGGTGGAATCCTGTGTGACCAGGAGGAGGTTGGTGAGCACTCCTGCAGTGTCATGGGGCCTTGAATGAGGAGAGGTAGGAGCCTTGAAAGACCAGGAGCTTTGAAAGAGCAGAGAGGGTGCACTTACACCAGGATCTCTCTCACCACAGAAGGATACAGATTGTAACATAACTCACGTTGGGAGAGACCTTGGGAAGTTTCTACTCCAAGCTTGAGCTCAAAGCAAAGTCAGCTATGAGTCAGGCCAGGTTCGTTGGCCCTATCCATTTGAGTCCCAACAACCCCCAAGAATGGAAACAGTACAGCCTCTTTGGGCAACTTGACTCCTCTCATGTGGGAGAAGTTTCTCCTTGTGTCCTTTCAGCACCTCTTTCATCTCGCTTAATCTCTGCTGTATTGTCCTGCTGCTACACACTGCTGCAAAGAGCTTTGATCCCATAAAGACACCTGCACCTTCTGCTCACTAGAGGACTTTTCAGGTAAGGTGCTCAGCAGTGTAGAGCCAGGTTCCTTTCTTGCTCTGGATGCTAAAGTCCAGGTATCCAAGTAGGACATGAGAGGGAGGAAATGGAGTGGAGCAGGAAGGTGGCTGGTAGTCCACACAGCACAGTTTACCATGGAGGACACCGGAGGCCTCTGTGGTAGGTGGACAGGTTAAGTTGTGAGTCTGCCTTCAATGAGGATCCAAGGTAGCAGGTGAATGTTGCATTCAAGAAACCCATCCCTCAGAGCAGTCAGAATGGCATGTAAGGGGCTGAGAGGCTAGGGCTGGCTTGGTACTGCTGCTCCTTGTCCATGTGGTACTTTCTGTGCTATTGCAGGTTCACTGCTGCCTGCACGCAGAGCTGGGGAGTTTGTTTGCATTGCCACCAGTGGGATGCACAGGGAGCAAGCGCAGTCAGCATTTGGGTCTTTAGTGTGGTGAAGTGAATCAGATTCTTACCTTCCTTGCCTTACCGCCTGAAGAGCTGTATTGTCTCTTTTGATGTCCTCTCTGGTCCTGATGTTTCCAGAAGTTGTTTCCATCCTGAAGCAAACAGAGCCCCACTCCTGCTGCTTGTCTGCCTGAGCCTGGGACTGGTCTCCTCAGAAGCTGTGCTAGCTTCTCTCCTAACTTCTCCCTTCACCAACTGGAAAAGGGGCTGTACATCTTGCTGTACCGGCTCCTAGTTTTTTAAACAGATGCCTACTGATTCTCCTTCATCTCCTGTAAGGACTGGACTGCATCCCTTTTGCTAGCAAGTCATCCTGACCACTTTCGGGTTTGGGAGTAGCTAGGAGAGGAATTGTCCTGCCTCTTAAGGCCTGCTTTCCTTCATGTAGGAGCAGTTATCAGTGTGGATCAGATAATTTTCCTGAGCCTAGAAGTCTTTTGGCCCTTGTTCCCCATTACTTCAAACTGATTTTATTCTGTGNCTGATTCTCCTTCATCTCCTGTAAGGACTGGACTGCATCCCTTTTGCTAGCAAGTCATCCTGACCACTTTCGGGTTTGGGAGTAGCTAGGAGAGGAATTGTCCTGCCTCTTAAGGCCTGCTTTCCTTCATGTAGGAGCAGTTATCAGTGTGGATCAGATAATTTTCCTGAGCCTAGAAGTCTTTTGGCCCTTGTTCCCCATTACTTCAAACTGATTTTATTCTGTGCTCCAGTGCTAGCTTAAGATTCAGTAATGATACAAGTGGTGAGTAAGGTGCTTCTGACTTCAGAGATAATCCAGAGCAACTCCAGAGAGTAAAACTTGGTGACTGGAGGACATGCATGGCAGATCTTGATGACTCAGAAGGCACAAGTTCGTTAGGTTACAGACTGCTTGCAGATCAGGTCTAGACACTTGTTCTTAGCTCCCTCCAGATCTTTTATACTATCAAGCCAGGGAAAAGAGAATCCTAGAAAGCGTACTTTCTGCAGCAGGCGCAGTGACAAGACTGTTGCACCAAGGACTTGAGATACATGGGCATATGCTACTTAAACTTCAGCCACAAGCAGCTGAAAGCACTGGGCAGGAGCTTTGTGCTCTGTGGAGAGATACATGGACCCTTCAAGGCAACTCCACATCTGTGCGGGGGGTCTCTGTTCTTCGGGGTTTTCAAGACACAAATAGACAAAGCTACACCTGCCCTGTGCAGGTACTGGCAAT
>WBNM01002058.1:0-10984 GCA_013399055.1 Ramphastos sulfuratus | reverse complement strand
CCAAATGCAGCAAGTCAGACCCCTCTGGGGTCATGATCTGTGCTGCAAAGGTGGGAGAATGGTGGGATTTGATATGCAAAAATTTCTATCAGGAGCTTGCTCAGACTCTCGAAGAGGGATACAGCAAGACTGTGGGATCTCTGCCCTTGGAGGTCTTCCCATCTTGATTGGACAGAGCCTGAATGACTTGATCTGTCTTTGGAGTTGGATCCAATATTGGATTTGGACCTTCTTTGAGTGGAGTCCAGAATCTATGGAGCTCTTTACATCCTAAATTGATCCTAAGGTTAGCCTGGCTCTGTCTGTAGCCTAGAGAAATCAGCATCTGTGAGGGAAAACTTTAGTTCCTGAAACAACAAGGGAGGCAGGACATGCTGTCTCTTATTCTTCCATTGCTCATCTTTCAAGCTTTGCTAGGATGGAAAAAATGCTGGAGGAAAACAGAGAGCAACTGATTGGAATAGCTGTGAGAGATTGTGAGAGGATTTTGAAAATAGATTCCATGGAGAATCTAATTTCAAGATTTCCATGGAGAAACTCAAACAAATCTCTCCCAACAGATCCCACCACTTCTGGAAGGAGCCTGGAGAGGTGGCAAATGCTCACAGCTCTGCCTGGTGCTGTAAGCAGGAGGGAACAGGTGTAGCCATGCTGTTATCCAGATCTCCTCATCCAGCTCCTTTTTCTTGTGGAGGTGGAATCCTGTGTGACCAGGAGGAGGTTGGTGAGCACTCCTGCAGTGTCATGGGGCCTTGAATGAGGAGAGGTAGGAGCCTTGAAAGACCAGGAGCTTTGAAAGAGCAGAGAGGGTGCACTTACACCAGGATCTCTCTCACCACAGAAGGATACAGATTGTAACATAACTCACGTTGGGAGAGACCTTGGGAAGTTTCTACTCCAAGCTTGAGCTCAAAGCAAAGTCAGCTATGAGTCAGGCCAGGTTCGTTGGCCCTATCCATTTGAGTCCCAACAACCCCCAAGAATGGAAACAGTACAGCCTCTTTGGGCAACTTGACTCCTCTCATGTGGGAGAAGTTTCTCCTTGTGTCCTTTCAGCACCTCTTTCATCTCGCTTAATCTCTGCTGTATTGTCCTGCTGCTACACACTGCTGCAAAGAGCTTTGATCCCATAAAGACACCTGCACCTTCTGCTCACTAGAGGACTTTTCAGGTAAGGTGCTCAGCAGTGTAGAGCCAGGTTCCTTTCTTGCTCTGGATGCTAAAGTCCAGGTATCCAAGTAGGACATGAGAGGGAGGAAATGGAGTGGAGCAGGAAGGTGGCTGGTAGTCCACACAGCACAGTTTACCATGGAGGACACCGGAGGCCTCTGTGGTAGGTGGACAGGTTAAGTTGTGAGTCTGCCTTCAATGAGGATCCAAGGTAGCAGGTGAATGTTGCATTCAAGAAACCCATCCCTCAGAGCAGTCAGAATGGCATGTAAGGGGCTGAGAGGCTAGGGCTGGCTTGGTACTGCTGCTCCTTGTCCATGTGGTACTTTCTGTGCTATTGCAGGTTCACTGCTGCCTGCACGCAGAGCTGGGGAGTTTGTTTGCATTGCCACCAGTGGGATGCACAGGGAGCAAGCGCAGTCAGCATTTGGGTCTTTAGTGTGGTGAAGTGAATCAGATTCTTACCTTCCTTGCCTTACCGCCTGAAGAGCTGTATTGTCTCTTTTGATGTCCTCTCTGGTCCTGATGTTTCCAGAAGTTGTTTCCATCCTGAAGCAAACAGAGCCCCACTCCTGCTGCTTGTCTGCCTGAGCCTGGGACTGGTCTCCTCAGAAGCTGTGCTAGCTTCTCTCCTAACTTCTCCCTTCACCAACTGGAAAAGGGGCTGTACATCTTGCTGTACCGGCTCCTAGTTTTTTAAACAGATGCCTACTGATTCTCCTTCATCTCCTGTAAGGACTGGACTGCATCCCTTTTGCTAGCAAGTCATCCTGACCACTTTCGGGTTTGGGAGTAGCTAGGAGAGGAATTGTCCTGCCTCTTAAGGCCTGCTTTCCTTCATGTAGGAGCAGTTATCAGTGTGGATCAGATAATTTTCCTGAGCCTAGAAGTCTTTTGGCCCTTGTTCCCCATTACTTCAAACTGATTTTATTCTGTGCTCCAGTGCTAGCCTAAGATTCAGTAATGATACAAGTGGTGAGTAAGGTGCTTCTGACTTCAGAGATAATCCAGAGCAACTCCAGAGAGTAAAACTTGGTGACTGGAGGACATGCATGGCAGATCTTGATGACTCAGAAGGCACAAGTTCGTTAGGTTACAGACTGCTTGCAGATCAGGTCTAGACACTTGTTCTTAGCTCCCTCCAGATCTTTTATACTATCAAGCCAGGGAAAAGAGAATCCTAGAAAGCGTACTTTCTGCAGCAGGCGCAGTGACAAGACTGTTGCACCAAGGACTTGAGATACATGGGCATATGCTACTTAAACTTCAGCCACAAGCAGCTGAAAGCACTGGGCAGGAGCTTTGTGCTCTGTGGAGAGATACATGGACCCTTCAAGGCAACTCCACATCTGTGCGGGGGGTCTCTGTTCTTCGGGGTTTTCAAGACACAAATAGACAAAGCTACACCTGCCCTGTGCAGGTACTGGCAATACTCCAACCTCCTGCTTGCAGCAGGCCTGGAGACTCCAAGGATCCCTTCCCACCAGCACTGCTATGATTTTGGGCCTACTGCAACCTCTCCAACCTGTCCTGCAGGCTCACACACAAAGAGTACACTGAACCTTGCAGGTCTGACCAGGCCCTGCCTGTGCTGACCCTGTGCTTGTGCATGTGGCTGTATGTCTCCTGCAACTCTGTGACCACTGACAGAGGAAGATGCAGTTGTTGCATCCTTGGGGAGCCATGGGGCCTCTCTGTGAGGATATGGGGATATGCTGTGGGGATATGTTGGACAATTGGATTTCAGTCTCTGCTTGTGCCATGGGGATATGCTAAACATTTGGATCTTAATCTGATTTTGGTTTTTTGGGGTTTTTTTTTTTTGGCTGACACTTCGCTTGTAATTCTCAGGCACCATCCAGAAAAAGGAAAGTTTTGATTTCTAGAAGCTTTACTGTAAATATCTGAGTGCCTTCCTTTTAGCAAAGTTAGTCTAAGTTTCAAATGAGTCTTTTGATTTCTGAGAGAAGAGTCCAGTAGGTTTTGTGTTATAACCCTGTAGGAATCACTAAGTGTACACAGTGATGAGGAAAGAGCCTTGAAAGTGCCCATTCCTCAAAGCCTGGAGCCTCTTGGTTCCTGTTCTGCCTGAGTGTTTGGTAGGGTCAAGTTCAGCATTAATTTTAAGGAAGAGGTGGATCGTTACATCCTAGGACAACATTTTATTATGTATGGGAGATTTTTATTATTATTATTATTATTATTATTATTATTATTTACTCTTCTACTTCACTTGTAATGGAAATAAATCCCTGTCTTCTTGTTTGTAATGAAGTGTCTTTCTTGAGTTTTTCAAGCCTTCCCTGTAGTCCTGAGACCTGGAGAGCGATGATGCAGAACAATACACCCACTACATGCTGCTCATTTAATTCCATGGTGTCTGTCCTTACTTTGGCATTTTTTGGTCTGCTAAGATTACATCAGAGGGAGGCAGGGGGCAGCCAATCCAGGCTAGAAGTGGTTTACCGAGTTTCCACAGCACTTTGAGTCACAAGTCAGCTTTCAAGGTCTTCTGTCAGGTCATGAGTGTGCCCTAGACATCAGTGCATGAAGATCCATCCCAGCCAGGTGCCTCTGCTAGAAAGGAACAGGTAGGGAATCCAAGGCTACTACCTGTGATACATAGACAAGCTGAGGGATGAACAAGAGAATCATGCTTGCTGTTACTACTCTGACTACTCCAGTGTGGAGCTGGGCCAGCTGGAGAAGGTTTTGCTGCTAGAGACAATGTTATACGACCTGTCCTGTGGCAGCAGTACCAGAAATGCTTGGTCTTGCTTCCTGCACCTCAGGCCAGTGAGTTTTTTGAATGCAAAGATGGATTTCTGCACTTGTGGGCTGAGACCGTGTTCACCTTGTCCAACAGCAACGTCTGTAGGAACGGTTTATCAAGCAACCACAGCTAATGAGGGAGTTGTAGTAGGCCTTCAGGGGCAATTCCACAGCTCTGGGTGATGCTCTGGCTTGCATATGGCTAAGATAATGCCCCTTCTGTTGCTGAGAAGGTGGCAACTGACCTCCTTGGGGGTTTTGAGAGAAAGTGAACTCTTCAGCTGGTGCCCTGTCAGCAGCCTAGGCTGCCTAGAGCACTGTGAATAAGTTGAGAACAGGCAGTTTAATCTGCTAAGTTATCAAACAGCAGGTAGGAAGATCTTCAATAGCTTTGGAACTCCCATGTCTGACTAATCTGCCCTTGGAAGAGACCAAGAAGTGCACCAAATTTATGAGAAAGAGCAGGCAGGGGAGGCAGCTGCCATTTGGCCAGGAGAGAGAACCTTGGAGGGCATCCAAGCTTTGTGAGTTGCCATTACAGGTCAATATGCGCAGCTGGAGATGGGCTTTAACTGGACCCACTATCTAGAACTGTGATGGCAGCATTAGTGATCAGAAAAGATGTCTCAGTCCTGCAGCACCTGGATGTGAACTCATCATAGAAAAGGAAGGTTCTTTGGGAGACTGACTCTACAGAGTCTGCTGCATGGAGATACAGTGGCCCATGTTTGCACAATGAATAGCTTCACACGCTCGTCTTGGTGTAGGCCTGGAGACTCTGGGAGACCAGAAGACACCAGGAGACACTATCTAGACAATGGAGCTTATTTCTCAACTTATTCCTGTTCGAATTTATGTCTTCTCCTTGTTCAAGGCCAAGAAGTCAAGATGGCAGATGGTGACAGATGCTGAACTCTCACCACCTCCATCAGTATTCCAAAACAGATTGCAACTGGTTGTCCCTAGGGCATAGAGGGTCCCAATAATGTAGTGAGCATGAAGTGCACTGGCCACATTGCTTAGGTCAAGAAGAAAAGGAGTCTGTATCCTAACCTCTTCTGCTGATGGGAAGTCCGTAGTGTTGTTGTACGTTCAGGGACAAATGTCTGGCTGAAAGTGGCCATAGTGGCTGTGGATTGGCTCAGAGGAAGTCACTGAAGCCACTGCTATCCCTTCTCTTTCTCTGATGCCAAGAAGCTCAGATTTGCTAACCCATGAGGAATTTGCAGGAACATGAATGGATTTCAACTACCCAAAAAAGACCTTAATTGACAACATGGCTACTAAGCAGCTTCTGAGCTTCCTGTTCAGAGACAGTCCTGAGCCAGAACCAGAGCTCTGATGGGTGAGGTGCAACTTGCTTGGTGTGTAAAGCTCTCTGAGTCAATCATACTCAGAGCTGGTTCTTGCCAAGAGACAATCTGGATCTCATGTTGACCTCTTCTACTTGGAGAAAGTGCCCATGTGGCCCTAGAATTAACCAGTTAAAGAGTACAAGTCAAGATCCAGTCATCTCATCTGAGCATGTGGAGGATCTCCAGAGCTACGGCAAAATGGCACATAATTTATGTGAGCATGCAAAAACTGGGTTGTGTGACAGCCCCTTGCTGGAGTCTGGAAAAGAAGTTCTGGCTCCACAAATATTCCCCTTGTTTGAGTGCTGTAGTGAGATGGATTGTGGCCCAGTTATTTAAGCAGCAGACAGCTGGATGTAGGCATAGGTATGCCAGTTATCTACCCCTACTTCTTGGCATTGTGCTAAACCTTCCTGTGTCCTCAGGCTGGTGGTTGGAGTGGTCTTACAACAAATTACCAGCATCCTGATGTCTTCAATAGGCAGATCATGATGTTCCTCATGAAGGTTTCCTTCTTTTCATGGAAAGGCACAGAATAAATAATCATTAGCAGTATAAATTAAAATAAATCTAGGTGATAGCTGTCTGATCATTGACTTCTGTCACAGAGCTAAAATCAGCTCTGGCCAAGACAAGCCCAGCCAAGTCACAATCCTCAATACAAAGGCATGGGCCCTGAATAACAACATATTTGCAAGTGGCATTTACGACCAGGTTCTATGTACTGTCGCAACCAAGAGACCCCACAGCACTGGGCTGAGTAGAGGACTCTCTCTTGATGCACAAGTTTGTTCTTCTTTCAGCTGTGTTTCAGGGCACTGTGTCATGGCCTGGTCTCCTCTGCTGCCAGTGGGCAGATCTCAGGGGTGCAAATGAGACAGGTGAAGCCCAGGGAGGGGTTTTCTCTACTGGGATGGTGTCCACTGGCACCAGCCTAGGGTCTCTGCTGTAGGATGGAGACTAGGAGCAGGGCTGGAGACTGGGGAAACATAGACAGTGGAAATATCAGCACTTCCACCCTCATTGTGAATTTTCTGCTGGTCAGAGATGACTTATGTGTGACTTTGATAATCAAAAGAAAACATAGATGGGAGAATTGCAGAATGACAGAATGGTTGGGGTTGGAAGGGGCCTCTGGGTACCACCTAGTCCAACCACTCTGCTAAAGAAGGTTCACCTAGATAAATTGCACAGGATGGCAATGTCCAGGCCCTTTTTGAAAGTCTTCAGAGGTAGACACCAACCTTTCCGGCAGCCTGCTCCAGGCACTAGCACCATCACAGGAAAGTTTTTTCCTCATGTTCAGACAGAACCTCCTGGGTTCCAGTTTGTGGCCATTGCCCCTTGCCCTGTCACTAGGCACCACTGAAAAGAGTCTGGCTCCATCTTCATGAGATCTGCCCTTTAGCTCTTGCTGAGCATTGATGAGATTCCCTCCCAGGCTGCTCTTCTCCAGGCTAAACATCCCCAAGTCTCTCAGCATTTCCTCCTCACAAAGATTTTTCCAGTCTATTTGGCATCTTCATAGCCCTCAACTGGATTCTCTCCAGTAGTTCCCTCCCTCTTTTGAACTGGAGAGCCTGGAACTGGACACAATGCTCTGGATGCGATCTCACTAGGGCAGAATATATAGAGAAGAGAACCTCCCTCAATCTGCTGGTCACACTCTTCTTAATGAACCCAAGGACACTACTGGTGTTATTGGCCACAAGAGCACATTGCTGGCTTGTAGTTAACTTGTTATCCACCAGGACTTGCAAGTCCTTCTCCATGGAGCTGCTTTCCAGCAGGTCAACTCCTAACCCATACTGGTAAAAATAATTAGGTAGAAGAAATCTGAATGCAGCCCTGTACATGAGAGCTTCCATCAGTGTAGGATGCTGGCAGCCCTAAATGCCAGTGCTGTGGGAAGGAGAAGCAGAGGGGAAAGAGAAAATTACCTTGAAAGACCTACGTAAGCCTGTGGTTGCTGAGGTCTCATCACAGAACACATAGCCTGGCCTTTTCTCTCTCTAAGTGGCCTATAGCTGATGCAAAGATGGTTTGCTAGAGCAGAGTCAGTGATGCAGGAGAGTCTGATCTGTGTGCTTGAGTAAAAAATGTTTTTTAGCAAATGCACTTCAGATTGACTGAAATGACTATCCTAAACCCAACCAAAATCCAGTGGAAGTGCTCCAGGGATTGGCCCTTTGCCAGGTATGTAGCCCCTGAAGGAGTTATGTGGGCCCTGGTGCACTGCATGGAGTTTGGCTGGATGAAAGGTAAGTGGGCTGGATGGTCACACAGAAATCCCAGGTACTCCAGATGTCCTCATAAGGCTTCATATGAAGGCATGGCACCATTCTCCAGGCAAGAGCAGAAATGGCCAAGTTTGCCAGAGACACCTAGTAAATGGTCACATGTGGTGTGAGAGGCTGTGTCCGGACTGTTATTACCAATGTTGGTGGCTTTATTCACAGAGGAAGCAGAGGATTGCTCAGGGCTTGGGCCTTTATGCAGAGAACATTAGTGTAAAAAATAAAAATCATGTTGCAAAAAACAGTTTTCCTTCTGTGTCCTTCTGGGACACCTTGACCACATCTTGTCTTCATGGAGGTTTTTTTCCATCCCTTCAAAAAAAAAACTACAAAAGAAAGTTCTGCTTCAAGCAAACATGTTTAAGGGTTTCAAGCCTTCAAGGGCAAATCCTGCCTGACTAACCTAGTGGCCTTTTATGATGGAGTGACTACATCAGTGGGCAAGGGAAGAGCTATGGGTGTCGTCTATATGTACTTCTCTAAATTCTTTGACATAATCCCCCCCCCAACATCCTTAAATATGGATTCGTTGGGTGAACCATTTAGTGGATAAGGGTTTCGTTAGGTAGTTGCACCCAGAGGGTAGTGGTCAATGCCTTGATGTCCAGATGGAGATCAGTGACAAGTGGTGGCCCTCAAGGGTCCATACTGGGACCAGTGCTATTTAACATCTTTATCAATGACACAGCAGCAGGACTGAGACCTCAGCAAGTCTGCAGCTGAGTGGTGTGGTTGACACAGCTGAGGTACAGGAGGTCATGCAGAGGGAACTCCTGAACAAGTTTAAGAGCCTCATGAGGTTCACCAAGACCAAATACAAGGTCCTGCACATGGGTCAGAGCTGTCCTTGGCAATCAATCCAGGTTGGAGAGCGAAGGGCTGGAGAGCAGCCCTGTGGAGAAGGGTTTGAGGGTGCTGGAGGGCGCAAAGCCCGTGACATGCTGGCACTGAGCTGGACATGAACTGGCACTGAGCACTGCTGGCCCAGAGCCAGCTGTGTCCTGGGCTGATCCCCAGCAGAGTGGGCAGCAGGGGCAGGGAGGGGATTCTGCCCCTCTGCTGTGTTCTGCTGAGACCCCCTCTGCAAAGCCGGGGCCAGCTCTGGGGTCCTCAGCACAGCACAGACAGGGACCTGTTGGACTGGGGCCAGAGGAGACCACAGCAACGCTGGCAGGGCTCTGCTGGGAGGGCAGGCTGAGAGAGTTGGGAGAAGGCTCCAGGGAGACCTTCTGGTGGCCTTTCAGTGTTTAAAGGGGGCTCAGAAGAAAGCCGGAGACAGGNGGGCAAGGGAAGAGCTATGGGTGTCGTCTATATGTACTTCTCTAAATTCTTTGACATAATCCCCCCCCCAACATCCTTAAATATGGATTCGTTGGGTGAACCATTTAGTGGATAAGGGTTTCGTTAGGTAGTTGCACCCAGAGGGTAGTGGTCAATGCCTTGATGTCCAGATGGAGATCAGTGACAAGTGGTGGCCCTCAAGGGTCCATACTGGGACCAGTGCTATTTAACATCTTTATCAATGACACAGCAGCAGGACTGAGACCTCAGCAAGTCTGCAGCTGAGTGGTGTGGTTGACACAGCTGAGGTACAGGAGGTCATGCAGAGGGAACTCCTGAACAAGTTTAAGAGCCTCATGAGGTTCACCAAGACCAAATACAAGGTCCTGCACATGGGTCAGAGCTGTCCTTGGCAATCAATCCAGGTTGGAGAGCGAAGGGCTGGAGAGCAGCCCTGTGGAGAAGGGTTTGAGGGTGCTGGAGGGCGCAAAGCCCGTGACATGCTGGCACTGAGCTGGACATGAACTGGCACTGAGCACTGCTGGCCCAGAGCCAGCTGTGTCCTGGGCTGATCCCCAGCAGAGTGGGCAGCAGGGGCAGGGAGGGGATTCTGCCCCTCTGCTGTGTTCTGCTGAGACCCCCTCTGCAAAGCCGGGGCCAGCTCTGGGGTCCTCAGCACAGCACAGACAGGGACCTGTTGGACTGGGGCCAGAGGAGACCACAGCAACGCTGGCAGGGCTCTGCTGGGAGGGCAGGCTGAGAGAGTTGGGAGAAGGCTCCAGGGAGACCTTCTGGTGGCCTTTCAGTGTTTAAAGGGGGCTCAGAAGAAAGCCGGAGACAGGATCAGGGCCTGTTGTGACAGAACATGGGGTGAGGGCAGAAGGATTCTCCGGGGATGAGACCCCACGCTCGCCTCCCTCTGCCCTGCCTCGCTCTGGGGTACGAGGCTGCTCCCGAGAGGCGTAGCGGTGCTCCCTGGGGTCGGCCGCTGCTGCCGCTAGAGAGCACTGCGGGATCGTGCTGGTGCCGCAGCCGCTGAGGCTGCGACCAGGGCCCGGGAATCGGAGCCTTGGGACAGGACTGGGCCGGAGCCACGGGAGGGTACTGGGCCTGCGAGTGGAACGTGACCAGAGCTGCGGGTGGGGACTCTGTCGACGGGTGGGACGGAACCGGGGCTGTCGGGAACAGGGGCGCGGCTGGGACGTGTTCAGCAGGAGAGAACCGAGGCCTTGGTCACGGACTGGGGCCATGAGCAGGAAGAGACAGAGGTCTCGGGCGAGGTCAGGGTCCTGGGGCGGGCACTGGAGCCACGGGTAGGATGTGACGGAGGCCTTGTGCAGGCGAGGAGGGAGAGGACCGTGACCGCGGGAGGGGACAAAGGCTGCTGGGTGGGACGGGGACTGCCGGTGGGAGGCTACCGTTGCCACAGGTGTGTCTGCGGAGGGTTCCCAGCCCTTTGCAAGCCCCTTAGAAGCCCTGGCAGGACACTGGTGGCTGCTTTCTTTGCCGCGTAGGTTTCATCTGAGGGTCATGGTCAGTGCCGTGTTATTTGGACTCTGCCGTGTTATTAGTTGCTCAAGGAATTTCCCACTGGAAATGCAAAGCTGCCAGTTTGGGTACCTGAAAATGGGCGGCTTGTTCTTTCACAGCCTGTGATATTTGGCTATAAAACCATGGCAGCTCAACCCTTAAACAAACGAGTGATCTCCAGGGACGTGCAGTACTGTGCTCCGAGTGCTTTTGCAAACTGCTTGGAGTGGTGTGTACAGAGGAAGGTTGAAAAAGAGTCATTGTTAAAGCTATGAAGCTCCAATCCTGCTATGTTTTGGTTTCTTTGTGTCTTCTGTGTATTGTCTCTCAAGCGGGAGGACAAAGGCAGCATCATACTCAAAGCCCCATATGTGTCCAGGTGGACTGTTTCAGCCAGAGAGCTGAGGCAACGGATTGTTCACCCCTCCTTAATGTGGATGAGCCCACACAATATTGGAATATTAGATCCGGTTAGAGTAACCCAGTCCAAGAAAGATGCTGTTACACTATAACCCAGATGAGGGCATCAGAATAGCATGCTGAGCATAGGACAGCCTGAGGAAATCATAGAATCGTAGA
>WBNM01002055.1:27755-56267 GCA_013399055.1 Ramphastos sulfuratus | reverse complement strand
TCAGCAAGAGCTAAACTGTAGGGGGCAAGAGGTTGGACTCTTGTCAGTGGTGCCCAGGGGCAGGGCAAGGGGCAATGGGCACAGACTGGAACCCAGGAGGTGTCACTTGAGCTTAAGGAGAAGCTTCTTTGGCGTGAGGGTGCTGGAGCCTGGCGCAGGCTGCCCAGAGAGGCTGTGCGGTCTCCTTGCCTGGAGCTTTCCACACCCCCGGGCACATTCCCGTGGGCTTTACTCTGTGTGACCTGCTTTGGCCAGGGCTGGATCATCTCCAGCGGTCCCCTCCAACCCCACCGGTCCGGGGTTCCGTAGCTGCTCTCAGCTGGAGGTGGCAGCAAGCCAGGGCAGGGCAGGAGCAGCACCTCCCGCCCGGAGGGTGCTTCCTGGCCGCGGGGATCTCACCTGGGCGGCTCTGAGCTCGGCGTTGCTGTGCTCGGCCCTCCCGGGCGAGAGGCCGGCGGCCGGGGAGCGAGAGGCTGCCCGTGGGGCGGGGGCCTTGGCCAGCGAGGACATGGCGCAGCCCGCGGGCAGCAGCGGCGCCTCTGTTGGCGGCTCCGTTGCCACGGGAGCGCGGCGGAACCGCCTCCGGGCGCCGCTCTGCGCTCCCGCCCCGGCCCCGCCTGCCCGCAGCCCCCAGCCGCCCGGCGGCAGCCGGCAGAGGCTAGCACTGCCCTGCCTTGCCTTTCCCTGCCCGGCCCTGAGCTGCGGGCAGGCGCGGGCGGACTCAGGCTAAGGAGCGCGGCGGAGGCCGAGCCGGGACGCAGAGTGCTCAGTGCCAGCCAGGGCGCCGAGAGTTCCCCGCAGCGTCCTGGCTCCGGCCCGCGGGCATCTCGATGTCCTCCTCTGGCCCCGCTCTGTCCCCTCCAGCTCCTTCTTGTGCTGGGGCTCCGGAGCTGGCCCTAGCACTGCAAGGGGATCTCAGCAGAGCAGAGCAGAATCCCCTCCCTGCTTTGGGTGCAACCCAGCACAGGGTTGGTTTCTGGGCTGTCAGCTTACGCTGCTGGCTCATGGGGAGCTGCTCCTCACCCAGCACCCTAACCCAGGTCCTTCTCCTCAGCTCTGTTCTCCTGGGTTTGTGCTTGGCACTGCCCTCCCCCAGCCGCAGCACCTCGCCCCTGGCTCTGCTGAACCTCCTGAGGTCCCCGTGGCTGCCATCCCGCAGCACTGCCCTCGGTGTCAGTGACAAACAAGCCGAGCGTGCCCTGCTGTCAGGACTTCACTTTTAGTGTATCTTCAGGGGGGCTCAGTTGTGTCGTTGTGTTTTGGATGGCAAAGGCACAGCGACCACACCAAAACTCAGTCTGTAAATGAAAAGCTGCAGGCACAGGCCCTGTGCTGGCTCAGTTCGAAGGGCAGACTGCAGAGCTGCCCCTGCTCCTTCCACACCTTCCTCACACACCGAGCCCTGACAAGCTGGGATGAAAGCTGCACTGTGCAGGGCTGACTGCAGGGATTCTGCTGCTCTGGTTCAGTGGCAAAAGTCCACCCTCAGAGACCTGCAGCCAGCTCTGAAAATATTTATTGAGCAGCTTTCTGCTCCAAACAGGCTTGCAGAAGATTTTTATCACATCTGCCTCTTCTGTTGGTAACAGCATTCCAGACACCCAGGCTGGAGCTCCTTCCTGACCACGGAACCATGGAATGGTCTGGATTGGAACAGCCTTCAAGCTCACCCAGCTCAACCATGCTCTGGCTGCGACTCTGCCAGCACAGGGAAGGGCTGGGGTGGAAGTGAAGTGTTTGGCTTTTTCCTGAGCACTCATGGGGAGAAATGAACTTTATTCCAGTGGTCAGCAGTGAGCAACTCAGAGACAGCCACACAGAGACAGTTTTAGAACAGCTTAGCCCTCCAAACAAGTTTTTATTCCATTACAGGAACCACAACATCGAAATGGGTGGAGTTGGCTATATTTAGGCAACCAAAACTCAGCTTCCAGCTTGAGGTCATTTCCTGAGGACAAGTCCTAATGGAAGGTCTACAGAAATCAGTGAGTCTGATCAGATGAATCAGGATCCCTTCTGCGACTACACATATACATGGTACAGGATCACAGAATCATGGAATCACAGAATGGGTTGGGTTGGAAGGGTCCTTCAAGCTCACCCAACCATAGTCTGTCTGCCAAGGCTGGGGCTAAGCCATGGCCCTCAGCACCACAGCTCTGCCTCTGGGAAACACCTCCAGGGATGGGCATTCAGCTACCTCTATGGTCAGCCTGTGCCAGGCTGTCAGAATCCTTTCAGTCAAGAAGTTTCTTCTCATGTCCAACCTAAACCTCCCCTGGTGACGCCTGAGACCATTTCTTCTTGTCCTGTGGTTAATTACTTGGGAGAAGAGGCCAACAGTGACCACACTGTGCTGATGAGAGGTGAAGGCTCAGCTAAGGAGCTCAGAGATCCAACCAGTGCAAATAGAGAGAGGACAAAAATAGAATTTCATACAAGAAAACAGATCCTGACTCAGTGCAGCCTAAGTCAAGCTGAAGACAAGAGCTGAGTCTGTGCTGGAGAGCAGGACCTGCCAGAGCAGTGCCAGCTCAAGGTGAACCTTCTCTGAGGTCCCATGGGAAATGCGGGTGCCATGCTGTGGAGAGAAATGCCTTTGGAAGTAGAAGAGTAAGAGTTTTATTTCTCCACAGCTTCAGGTATCTTCCAGCCATTCTTGGTGTAAAAACTTTCCTAGGAAGCTGGGATTGGCACAAAACCAGCCAAAGGGCTGGGGAGCTGCTGGGGAGTGAGGCTTTGATGGCTGCAGCTCCAGAGGGATGATGTGCAGAAGCTGAGTTTTGAGATGCTGCCCAACAGATTGGAGGTTCTCCAGACCCTTACTCACCTTCCCTGCCCTCCTCTGGACCTGCTCCAGCCCCTCTATGTCCTTCTTGGATGGAGAGACCCAAAACCCAACTTGGTGCCCAAGGTGTGGTCTCCCCAGTGCTGAGTGCAGGGCACAATCCCTGCTCTGCTCCTGCTGGCTACACCAGTGCTGATCCAGGCCAGGAATCTGATGCCTTTCTTGGCTGCCTGGGCACACCCACACCCATTGCACTCCATCCCTGGAATGATTCAATTCATCATTACAAATTAATTTGTTTCTGATTATTTCCTTAATTAGTAACTATTAGTCTGGGTTCTGAACTCATCAGCCTGCAAGGGTGACTCTCATAGGATCCTGGAATGGGCTGGCTTGGAAGAGACCTTCAAGCTCATCCAGTGCCAACCCCCTTCCATGGGCAGGGACACCTCCCACCTGCCCAGCTTGCTCCAGGCCTCATCCAGCCTGGCCTTGAACACACCCAGGGAAGGTTTTAACACAAGAAAGCCTGCCCAGAGAATGGGGACTAAGAAGCAGCACTGGGACATGTTTGTGCTACAACAAAGAACCACTTAGACAGCAGGGTTATGACCAAAGACTTTTTGGATACAACTGTGCAAAGGAGTATTAAAAACTTCTGCTTTCCTCACCACCTGCCCACTGTGATTCAAAACAAACCCAGTTTTGCAGAGAAGTGTCTTCTAGTTTGGTTAAGAGCATTGCAGTATGGACTCACAGTGACTTGACTTTAACTAAACTCCTAAAAATAGAAGTTTATGGTTACCCCCCCAGCAACAAACACTTGCCAAGCAATGTGAGTCTCTCATCACATCACAGTTATCCTCTCTGGGGAAGGATGTGGCACAGATCCACTCCTTTCTTCCAGGATATGGCTTCTCTCCCATCCTCGTCGAATCCTCCTCAGCCTCCTGCTGACACAGGGCAGCAGCAGGACAATCTTCCCTAGCACTACCATGGAAGGCAGAACAAGGGCAAGGACAAAGTTGGGGGGTGTATAAAATCTGTAATAGTCTTCTTCAAAAGCTCTTTTCCAGCCGTAAATCAGGACGTGGAAAGTACTGATCAGCAGAGCCACATATCCCAGGGTGGACTTGGGAAAAGAGAAAGCAGGGAGAAGGGAAGAGACAGTAAGGCTTGGTCCTGCAGCCAGCACCTCTAACCCATCACTCTGACACTTCTGT
The DNA here is from genome assembly GCA_013399055.1 of Ramphastos sulfuratus. Classification (NCBI taxonomy): domain Eukaryota; kingdom Metazoa; phylum Chordata; class Aves; order Piciformes; family Ramphastidae; genus Ramphastos; species Ramphastos sulfuratus. Next base: position 52,256 of record WBNM01002055.1, on the reverse strand, counting down.
TGGACACAGAATCCCAGACTGGGTTGGGAAGGGCCTTCAGCATCATCCAGTTCCACCCCTGCCATGGGCATGGACACTTCCTAGCAGACCACCTTGCTTGGGGCCTCATCCAGCCTGGAAGCAGGGAAATCCTGTTCACTGCCTCTCACACTGCCACTAAAGGCTCCCTAATTACTGCTTCCTTCTGTGCAGGACACACACCTTGCTTGTAGCAGCCCACAGAACATGGCAGCTTCACAATGACCTGGACTAGGACCTGGAGTTGAGCTAAGGCTAAGTGAGAAAGGCTCAAACACAGCCCAGGAACATCCCTGACCCAGCCTGNGAAGGCTGCTCTAAGGCCTTCCTGTAGCCTTCCCTTTAGGCTGAATAACCCCAGCTCTCCCAGCCTGTCCCTACAGCAGAGATGCTGCAGCCCTCTGAAGATTTTCATTTAAGACCAAGAAGTGTAAAATGCAAATTTCTAACACTAGATTGAGACTGGAGATTAAGAAGAAATTCTTGCCAGTGAGGGTGGACAGACACTGGCACAGGTTGCCCGAGGAGGCTGTGGCTGCCCTCTCCCTGGAGGTGTTGAAGGCCAGGCTAGATGAGGCCTTGAGCAAACTGTGCTGATGGGAGGTATCCCTGCCCCTGGCAGGGGGTTGGTGTTGGATGATCTTGAAGGTCCCTTCCAACCCAACCCACTCTAGGATTCTGTGTCCTCATGGTAATGGAGCTGCTGAGTGAGGTTACCTTGTTATTACCTTATCAGAGGCAGGAGCAGAAAAGTTCCTGTCACAGACAGCTTCTGCTCATCACCATGGCCAAGCACCCGAACAAAGCCCCCTTCTGTAAGCAGCACACACCTGAATGAAGTTGAACTCCCTCCAGTTCAAGGCAGAGCTGACTGAAGGGATGGAGGTGACTGCCAGCAGGGAGAGCAGCCCCAGGCTCATGATGCCGAAGGAGATGTACATCTCGACACGCCACACCTCCTCCTCGTTCCACGAGTTCTCCACGTTGGCATGAACCTGGGGACACAGGGAGCAAGGCCTTTGGGCTACAGGGAACTGAAAACACCAACAGAAGTTACACTGGGCCAGGAAGGTGCACAGCTACAGGAGAGCTGCAGAACAGGGTCAGGAATGTCAGAGGCTTCAGAGAATCACAGAATGGCTCTGGCTGGCAAAGCCGTTTAGGCTCACCCAGCCCAACCATGCTCTGACTCTGCCAAGACTGGGGCTAAGTCATGGCACTCAGCACCATAGCTCTGCCTCTGGGAAACACCTCCAGGGATGGACATTCAGCCACCTCCCTGGGCAGCCTGTGCCAGGCTCTGAGAAACTAAAAACTTTCTTCTCATGTCTAACCTAAACCTGCCCTGGGGCAACTTGAGGTCATTTCCTCTCCTCCTGTCACTTGTTCCCAGGGAGCAGAGCCCAACCCCCATCTGGCTGCAGGCTCCTCTCAGGGAGCTGCAGAGAGCAATGAGCTCTGCTGTCAGCCTCCTCTTCTCCACACTACTCACCTCCAGGGCCCTCAGCTGCTCCTCCCCAGCCCTGTTCTCCAGACCCTTGCCCTTCTCTGGACCTGCTCCAGCCCCTCTGTGTCTTTCTTGCAGTGAGGCCCCAAAGCTGACCCCAGCACTCCAGCTGTGGCCTCCCCAATGCTGAATGCAGGGCACAATCCTGCCCTGCTCCTGCTGCCCACACCCGTGCTGATCCAGGGCAGGATGCTGGTGGCCTTGCTGGGTCATCTGCAGCTGCCATCACCCAGCAGCGAGGTGTTTGGGTGCTCTCAGCCTGCAGCCCTGTGCCCCAGCAGAGCTGCAGCTCACCTGCTGGTAGGCCGTGTTGAGGAGCAGGTAGCGCTCAGAGCGCCTCATGGGCAGGCAGAGGCTGTACACCACATGCACTGCTGCAAAGAAAAAGCTGAGCAGGCCCAGCTGCTTGCGGCACTGCAGCCAGCTGGCCAGCCACGGGGGGAACCTCCTGTACTTGGTGCCAGAGTGCAGCTGGTAAGCAGCTGCCAGGAGCCCTGCCAGATACACCAGGGACAGCAAGGTGATGGCGACGATGGGCAGCGTCTTGTTGACCATCTCGATGGGGATCTTGTAGAAGTTGCTCTGCTGGTTCCTCACATAGGGATGGATCACATCTCTGATGAAGGAATAGATGAAGAAGAAGGTTGCCAGGCTAATTGCAATCAGCACAGGCCCCTTCCACAGCGTGAAGAGGCGCAGAGGAATGTTCTCAATCTCCCTGGAGGATGACAGTGCCCCCAGGTCGGTGGGGGTGAAGCCGAGCTGCCGGGCGAGCTCCATGACCTGCTGGCGAGCCTGCAGGTGGTCACTGCAGACACAGACCTGCGGGAAACCAAAGGCAGTGTCTGTGCTCAGGGGAAGAGATCCACAGCTAAAAACAAACCAAACACACTCAAACCCACCAGAAACATTAAGGGTGTCCAGGACAAACCCGTGACTCTGCTGCCAGCAGTGTAGCCTCTTAGCCCAGCTGGGATCAGCAAGGTGTGGGTGACAGTACACCCAGGTTGTGTGTGCCCCCATCACACGCTGGGCTGGCAGCAGCGGAACCAAAGCACAGAGTGGAGCCTCAGCCAGTTTGCTGACTGTGCCAAACTGGGAGGAGTGGCTGACAACCCCTCAGGCTGTGCTGCCATCCAGTGTGACCAGGATGGATTGGATGAGGCCTTGATCAACCTGGTCCAGTGCCAAGTGTCCCTTGCCCACGGCAGGGGGTTGGATCTGGGCGATCCTGAACATCCCTTCCAGCCCAAATCAGTCTGTGAATCTGTGACTCTAAGGCCAGGTAATTGCACAGAAGAATTCACTGCTGCAAAGCACTTTCTGCTTCCTTCAGATTTGACTGTGGGCAAGCTGTGCTGGTGGGAGGTGTCCCTGCCCATGGCAGGGGCTTGGGGCTGGATGATCTTGAAGGTCCCTTCCAACCCAACCCATTCTTGGAGCCTATGACTCTACAAAGAGGCATCCCAGGGGATAATGTGGACAACCTTCTCTGCATGCCTTGCAGTGGGATCAATTTTACTCTGAAACTTTTTTTGGCTGCTAAATCTTATTGCTAAAGGTAGGAGGACATAGGACAAATCCCAGAAGTTGTGGCTGCTTACAGTCAGTTCCTGTCAATTGCATCTTCTAAACAAGATAACCAAATGGAACCTAACATTTACCTGTCTGCTGGCATCCTTTGGTCCCAGCTGCAGGGACCAAGCTGAAACCACGTTGAACCCTTTGACAACCTGGGAATCTGGGAAGAGTGATGCCAGGTACTCTGCGTTGGAGTCTGGGTACTGGTCAACCCTGGTGTTATTGCTGACATCTATCAGGATTTTGCCAGCAAGCAAATGCTTGAGGTCCCACAGGGAGGCATAATGTTCTCTGTGTATGGCGACGAAAATGGTGTTAGCCTTCGCTACGGCATCCTCATGGTGAGTCACATCCACCACGTGGGGAAAGAACTCGGCAGCAAGCTTGGGGTTCCTGCTTCCCACCACCACGTGGAAGCCACATCTGATCAGTCTAATGGTCAAGGACTTGGCAAAGTCTCCACTGCCAATGATGCCTATCGTGGCCTTACTGCTGTCCTTGATGCCATTGGCAACGTTCGGGAGGAAAGTCTCGTTGAGGCTCTTGGGGCTTCCCATCATGGAGATTGATTCCATACTTAGAGGAGATCAACCTTACAGTGATTTCTTCTAGGGAAAAGGAAAAGCAGAAAGCAACAGAAGGCAAAATGCAGCAGCATACAACTGAACAAGACACCAGAATCCAGTGACAGCCCTGGGACAGAAACCTGTGGTTCCAAGTCTCATGCTGTAATTTTTTCTTAATAAAGTATCTGCTTCTAAGTCTTGTGTGACACTACCGCAAGGAGAAACATCAGCCACTGCCAGCACTTCCACAGCTGCTAGGGAAGTAACCGAGGGCAGAGCTCCTTGCTCTCTGCAGCTCCCTGAGAAGAGGCTGCAGCCAGCTGGGGGTTGGCTTCTCCCTGGGAACAGAACAGGAGATGGCCTCAAGATGCAGCAGGGGAGGTTTAGGTTGGGCACTAGACAAAACTTCTTGACTGAAAGGGTTCTCAGAGCCTTGCACAGGCAGCCCAGGGAGGTGGCTGAATGCCCATCCCTGGAGGTGTTTCCCAGAGGCAGAGCTGTAGTGCTGGGGGCCATGNCCCAGCCTCGCCGCTCCCGGCACCGCCAGGCCCGCCCCGGAGAGGGGCAGCGGTGCCGCAGCCCGGCCCCGCAGCCACGGGCAGCGGAGGAAAGCCGAGCACGGCCGGCAGAGGAGGCGCCGGCAGGGCTGGGCCTCGCTCACCGCCCGGCACCGGCACCGCCGCCGCTCACCTGGTCCCGGCCGCAGGAGCGCCGCGCCCGCCGCCGCTCCGCCTCCCAGCCGGCCCACAGTGGCTGCAGGAGCAGAGGGCAGGCAGGGCGGGAAGGCGGCGACTGCGCTGCGACCCGCCCCTGCGAGCGGCACTGCACCGGCAGCCGAGCCCTTCGAGATCACCCAGGCCAAGCGTGCTCGGACTCTGCCAAGGCTGAGCCACGGCCTCAGCACGACAGCTCTGCCTCTGGAAACACCTCCAGGGGTGGGCGTTCAGCCGCCTCCCTGGGCAGCCTGTGCCAGGCTCTGAGAAACCTTTCAGGCAAGAAGTTTCTTATCTCCAACCTAAACCTGCCCTGGGGCAACTTGAAGCCATTTCCTCTCCTGTCCCTTCTTCTAAGGGATAAACCAACCCCAGCTGAGCTGCAGAGAGCAACAAGCTCTGCCCTCAGCCTCCTCCACACTAAACACCCCCATGGCCCTCAGCTGCTCCTCCCCAGCCCTGTTCTCCAGACTCCTCCCCAAGCTTCCTTGCCCTTCTCTGGCCCTGCTCCAGACCCTCAATGTCCTTCTTGGGCTGAGGGCCCCAAAGCTGACCCCAGCACTCCAGCTGTGGGCTCCCCAGTGCTGAGTGCAGGGCACAATCCTGCTCTGCTCCTGCTGCCCACACCAGTGCTGGTCCATGCCATGGGTACAGTGGACAGTGAGCAGGCGGCACCTCAAACTGATGAAATCCAAAGAGGGGAGGAAAGGAGGAGCTTTAGGTTGGAGATGAGGAACANTCTTGACTGAAAGGGTTCTCAGAGCCTTGCACAGGCAGCCCAGGGAGGTGGCTGAATGCCCATCCCTGGAGGTGTTTCCCAGAGGCAGAGCTGTAGTGCTGGGGGCCATGGCTTAGCCCCGGCCCTGGCAGAGTTAGAGAATGGTTGGGCTGGGTGAGCCTCGCACGGCTTTGCCTACCCAAACCATTCTGTGACTCTCAGAGGCAGCTGAGGAGGGTTGTTTGGGAACACCGAAGCCAAGACCCTTTAACAAGACATTTCCGCAGGGCTACAAAGCCCAGCCGCAGAGACACAAATGGGACATCTGCCCCGAGATACGGAAACACTGCGGAGCTGCAGCCGGGAGGTGCCAGGGATGGGATCGCGGCTGCTGGCAAAATAACTCCCAGCGCAGAAGGGGCCTGGCAGGCAGCCGGGCAGGGCCGAAGGAGCGCCGAGGCGCGGGGGGAACTCACGGGGAGCGGGCGGCGGCGGCAGGCCGGAGCCCCCCGGCCGGGCAGGCAGTGCGGGCCTGTGGCGCAGCGCAGATCAGCGGGGCCCAGCTCCTGGCCGGCATCTCCGGCTGCAACGACAACACAACCCTGACGGCGCTGCGGCCCCCACGGCCCCCCGGGACAGCTGCGGAGTGCAGCGCGGACAGGGCCCGGCCGCTCCGTGCCGAGGCTCCACCCGGCCCCGCCGTGCCCCTCGCAATAACCGGGGCCGGGCCACCCCCAGCCTCGCCGCTCCCGGCACCGCCAGGCCCGCCCCGGAGAGGGGCAGCGGTGCCGCAGCCCGGCCCCGCAGCCACGGGCAGCGGAGGAAAGCCGAGCACGGCCGGCAGAGGAGGCGCCGGCAGGGCTGGGCCTCGCTCACCGCCCGGCACCGGCACCGCCGCCGCTCACCTGGTCCCGGCCGCAGGAGCGCCGCGCCCGCCGCCGCTCCGCCTCCCAGCCGGCCCACAGTGGCTGCAGGAGCAGAGGGCAGGCAGGGCGGGAAGGCGGCGACTGCGCTGCGACCCGCCCCTGCGAGCGGCACTGCACCGGCAGCCGAGCCCTTCGAGATCACCCAGGCCAAGCGTGCTCGGACTCTGCCAAGGCTGAGCCACGGCCTCAGCACGACAGCTCTGCCTCTGGAAACACCTCCAGGGGTGGGCGTTCAGCCGCCTCCCTGGGCAGCCTGTGCCAGGCTCTGAGAAACCTTTCAGGCAAGAAGTTTCTTATCTCCAACCTAAACCTGCCCTGGGGCAACTTGAAGCCATTTCCTCTCCTGTCCCTTCTTCTAAGGGATAAACCAACCCCAGCTGAGCTGCAGAGAGCAACAAGCTCTGCCCTCAGCCTCCTCCACACTAAACACCCCCATGGCCCTCAGCTGCTCCTCCCCAGCCCTGTTCTCCAGACCCCTCCCCAAGTTTCCTTGCCCTTCTCTGGCCCTGCTCCAGACCCTCAATGTCCTTCTTGGGCTGAGGGCCCCAAAGCTGACCCCAGCACTCCAGCTGTGGGCTCCCCAGTGCTGAGTGCAGGGCACAATCCTGCTCTGCTCCTGCTGCCCACACCAGTGCTAGTCCATGCCATGGGTACAGTGGACAGTGAGCAGGCGGCACCTCAAACTGATGAAATCCAAAGAGGGGAGGAAAGGAGGAGCTTTAGGTTGGAGATGAGGAACAATTTCTTTGCTGAGTGGTCAGGGATTGGCAGAGGCTGCCCAGAGAGGTGATGGAGTCCCCATGCCTGGAGGTGTCCCAGCAAGGTGTGGCCATGGCACTTGGGGCCACGGTTTGGTGCCCGTAGTGGTGCTGAGGTGATGGTTGGGCTGGATGGTCTCAGAGAGCTCTTCCAGCCCAAACAGTTCTATAGTTCTGTGAAGAACAAGGGGACACAGTCTCAAGTTGTGCTGGCGGAGGTCTAGGCTGGATGTTAGGAGGAAGTTGTTGCCAGAGAGAGTGATTGGCATTGGAAGGGGCTGCCCAGGGAGGTGGTGGAGTCACTGTCCCTGGATGTGTTCAAGCAAAGCCTGGATGGGGCACTTAGTGCCATGGTCTGGTTGATTGGCTAGGGCTGGGGGATAGGTTAGGCTGGATGAGCGTGGAGGTCTCTTCCAACCTGGCTGATTCTATGATTCCATCTCCAGTTGATGAAAACCGAAGGGGGAAGGACAGGAGGAGATTTCAATGAAGCTATTTCCCATTTGCTTTTATTCTTTGCTTAGTTAGTGAGTTTTATCTCTATTAAAACCCTATCCAATAAACACTGATACCAGATTCATTTGCAAAACAGGAGCAAAGAGCAAACTCACCATTTGTTTCCACCAACCCCGCCAAACCCTAGGTTTCAGTTTGCGACATCCCTCAGATCCATTTAATCCCTGTAAACAATGGGCGAGAGGGGCACGAGGTCCACCTTGTGTTTTTACAGTAATTGAAGGCTGCCACCAGAAAAAAAAAAGATCTGTGCTGAGTGTTCCTGGCTGGGAAATTCTCTGTTTTTCTGCTAAGTTATGAAATCAGCCACGTCAGACACTATTGTATTTGGGTTTGTTGCCCTGATAGGGAGCAAATTTTTATGTGTTTGTTTTCACTCCTTTTCCATGAGGAAATCCCCAGGGCTTTGCCTTCCCCTTGCCAAGAGGAAGAACCAGAATATCTCTTTCCATTTGCCAACTGGAAATTCCTTTGTTGCATTCCACCCCTTAAGGGAAGAAATAACCTTGCTGCCCTGAGCTGGGCTGGAGCAGAAACACCTGCTGGGAGAAAGCAATCTGCTTCTGTCCCAGACTGGGGCAGAGCCTTTCACCTGCACCCTGCGAGTTTCTTGCCCGCAGACCTTTGCCTGAAGCCTCTTTCTGGTGAATAAACCAAATCTGCTAGATCATAAAAGCTGAAGCAATCCTCACTGCTGCTCTGCTGGGGTTGCCTTATAAATATACCTGTGAGCCTCGAGCTCCTGCACTTTTGGCTGCTTTGGGTTTTCACTCTGTTTGGGTTTCTTATTTGGGTGAGGGTGCTGGGGTTTGGATTTGCCCTTGGTTTGCAGCTCCTCTTGGGAAGAAGATTCCTTGTACGTCCTTTCAGGGAGCTGTAGAGAGCAGTGAGGTCTCCCTTTGGCCTCCGGGTCCCTCAGATGCTCCTCACCAGCCCTGTTCTGCAGACCCTTCCCCAGCTTTGTTCCAAACCCTTTCATCTTGTTTTGTTCTTCTTAATGACTCCGTTTGTGCCACTTTGAAGAAAGCCATGCAGAACTTTGTCCTCACTTGGTTAACACATTTCATGGATGCACATGCAACCTTCTCCAGGGAAGTGGCTGAATCTCCATTGTTTAAAGATGCAGACATGGTGCTGAGTGCCATGGTTTAGCCCCAGCCTTGGCAGAGTCAGACCATGGTTGGGCTGGGTGAGCTCAAAGGGCTTTGCCAGTCAATAGGATTCTGTTACCAAGGGACAATGCTGGAAACCATGGCCTCAGCCCTTGGCAGGATGCAGCAGAAAAGAAGGGGAGATGTGAGCCCTTGTTACAAAGGCCTGCAGTGCCAGGACAGAAGACAGTGGCTTTGAGCTGGGAGAGGGCACGTTGAGACTGGAGAGGAGGAAGAAATTCTTGACGAGGCTGGGCAGACACTGGCACAGGTTGCCCAGGGAAGCTGTGGGTGCCCCCTCCCTGGAGGTGTTCAAGGCCAGGCTGTATGAGGCCTTGAGTAAGCTGTGCTGGTGGGAGGTGTCCCTGCCCCTGGCAGGGGGTTGGGGCTGGATGAGCTTTAAGGTCCCAACCAACCCATTCTGTGATTCCAGAGGTCCCTCAGCTTTGCACATTTTTCAGTGACAGTCCAGGAACCCATTGCTGCCTTTTGATCCATGGCAAACTAAGAACACAGCACATCAGTGAAGCACCAAAATGTTCCTGGTCCTTCAGTAGCTTCAGCTTTGAGTTTCAGGAGCACTTGGAAGCACACAGCTTGAGCCGCTCTAAGTTAAGCTGCCCTTTGTGCCATTCCTCTCCTCGTTCTGCTGCTGGCACTGGGCATGGCTGCCAGCTGAGTCAGAGCAGTGCCTGGATTTGCCTGAATCACTCTTTCCCCTGCATTTCTTTTCAAGTGGATCCAATTCCCTGCTTGGATTAACTTCAGAGCTGTGAACGCTTGGGGAACTGAGAGCAGCCAGGAGCAGGCAGGGCAGGGACTGCTGACAGTAAATGCTTGTAGTACTTGGGTTAGACTTTTGGGTGAGTCACATGGATTCAGAGGCCATTTTACCAAATCCATGTCAAGAGCTGAATGTCAGCTTCTAATGTTTTGTCTTCCAGCCCCACAATGGTGCTGGCCCAAGGGCAACAGCCACTTGGCTGGCAGCAGTTAGCCCAGTGGCACAGCTTGTGCGAGTGCAAGCTCTGCAGGTCTGGGTCAGAAGCGTGGCCACTGGCCAGCAGCAAACAAAAGAAGCTCATGGAATGAGGAATGGGAAATGCTTTATTGTTTGCAGCAGCAGACACACCTCACCCTGCCAAGGTGGATGCCTGAGCCTAACCACTCTTCTGCCAGCCTGTGCCCAAGCCTCAGCAGAGCTTCACCTTCTCAGTTCAGAGTCATAGGATGCGTTGGAAGGGACCTTCAAAATCATCCAGTTCCAACCCCTGCCATGGGCAGGGACACCTCCCACCAGCACAGCTTGCTCCAGGCCTCATCCAGCCTGGCCTCGAACACCTTCAGGAGAGGCTCTCCTTACAGTTCTCCTTGCCCAGTTGTCTCAGTGCAAGCCCTGATGGGAATACAGAGTTTGTGACTGGCTCATGTGTCGAGGTGCCCAGGCCTCAGGGCAAGCCATGGGATGCAGGCAGTAGGAATGGGAACCACTCTGGTTGTTGTGCCACCAGAACACTGAGAGTTCAGCCAGGAACAGATGTGGCTGCGGGAAGCAGACAGCATTCCTGGAGGCTGTGCTGGAATCATTTCTTTCCTTTCTGTGGTTGTCTGGGGCCTGTGCCTAGGGAGGGATCAGGACTGAGACAATGGAGGCCATGGGTTTGAGAAGCAATGAGTCAGGAGGAAGAAGCAACCAAAGCCCAGCACAGTCAGTGAAATGTACATCTCTTTGTTTCCAGAGAGCAGCAGGAACCCATCCTCCTGCAGGGGAAACGAGGGGAGAAGGGAACAGCTACAGGGCACAGGGAAATGGAGCTTGTGAGTGAGCATCTCATGGCCTTGAGCAGGTGGATGTCCACAGAGTGTCCTTGTGTGGCCTACAGCCTGGAGGTGGTGCTGGTTTGACTGGGCTGTGTGTCAGCTTCCCAGCCACACCTGATCTGTTTGATCCTCTTCCTAAAGCAGGGCAGGAGCAGTATGCATCTGCCCAGCAGCACCAGCAGAGGAAGCAGCACTGCCCCCATGAAGGAGGGTGGTGTGTACCAGATGAACTGGTTCACATCAGCCCACTTGTTCCAAGCAAACACCAGGGCATGCAGGGTGCACAGCAGCAGAGCTAAACATCCCATCTTGCTCTGGAAAGAGAGAAACAAAGCACAGTGAGCTGGGTACTGGCATCCAGCTTGGCACAAGGGGACTCTGTTCAGCAAATGTGGGGAATCAGGGAGGGCCCCAAGAGGGTCACAGAATTGTTTGGGTTGGAAAAGCCCTCTGAGACCATTCAGTCCAACCAGCAACCCAACCCCACCATGGCCACTAAACCACATCCCCAAGTGCCATGGCCACATGCCAGCTGAACCTGGCAGCCTGAACATTTCTTGCAAAGCAATTAACAGAGCAGGGAAGAAGCTTCTAGACTGGACTCACTAATTCCTCTGTGCCTGATGCTCCCAACCCCTGCTGGCCTTAGCTGCTGACACTCAATCCTACAAGACAGGCCTCCTGACTCAGTGACAGTGACAGCTACCTGGATGCAGTGGAACTCTCTCCAGGTGAGGGAGTGACTGACAGAAGGGATTGATGTGATTGCCAACAGGGCCAGCAGGGCCAGGCCCAGAATTCCCACTGACACGTAGATCTCCATCCTCCAAACGTCCTCTTCAATCCAGGCACTCTCCTTCTTCTCTTTCACCTGCCAGAACAGCACAGGATTTGGAATGCAGGCCTGACTCTGAGCTGCTGTGTGCACTACAGCTGTGCTCACCTCAGTCATGGAATGGGTTGGCTTGGAAAGGTCCTTTGAGCTCATCCAGTCCAACCATTCTCTAACTCTGCCAAGGCTGGGGCTAAGCTATGGCCCTCAGCACCACAGCTCTGCCTCTGGGAACCACCTCCATAGAATCACAGAATGGTTTGGGTTGGAAGGGACCTCGAATGCTCATCCAGTCCAACCCCCTGCACTCAGCAGGGACATCCTCCACTACAGCAGCTTGCTCAGCGCCTTCTCCAGCCTCATCTTCAGTATGTCCAGCCACGGGGCCTCAACCTCCCTGGGCAGCCTGTGGCAGTGTTCCAACACCCTCCTGGTGCAGAACTTGTTCCTCACATCCAATCTCAGTCTGCTCTGCTCTCATTTCAAACCACTGCCCTCATCCTGTCCCTGCAGGCCTTTGCAAACAGTCCCTCTGCAGCCTGCTTGCAGCCCCTTCAGGTCCTGGCAGGCTGCTGTGAGATCTGCCTGGAGGCTTCTCTTCTCCAGGCTGCACACCCCCAGTGCCCTCAGCCTGCCCTCAGAGCAGAGTGCTCAACCCTCTGATCATTTCCAGGGCGCCTCTGAACCTACTCCACTAGGTCCATGTCCTTCCTATGTTAAGGGCTTGAAGTCCCATCCCTGGAGCCATTCAGGGTCAAACTTGCTGTGGCCCTTAGCACGCTGCTCTAGTTGCAGGTGTCCCAGCTGGCTGCAGGGGGGCTGAACAAGATGCCCTTCCAGGCCCCCTGCCAGGCTGATGCAATCTGTGAATGCCCCAAGCCAGGATTTTCAGAAGAGAGCAGGGTTGGCAGCTGTGTGCCCATCGTACCTGCTGGAAGGCCCAGTTCATCAGCTTGTATCTGTAGGACCTTCTCATGGGGTAGCACAGGCTGTAGCAGGCATGCATGGCAGCCAGGAGGAAACTGAGAAGTCCAAACTGCTTCCTTGAGCACATCCATCTGTCCAGCCATGGTGGGAACCTCTTGTACTTGGTGCCAAAGTGCAGCTGGAAGGCAGCTGCTAACACTCCTGGCAAGTACACCAGTGCCAACAGGGTGATGGAAACCACTGGCAGCACTTTGTTCACCACGAGGATTGGAATTTTATAGCAGGCATTTTCCTTCCTGCTCAGAAAAGGATACAGGACATCTCTGAGGGCAGTGTAGACGAAGGTGACTGCTGCCAGCACGGCGCCTGTCTTCAGAGGCAAGTGCCACCTGGGGAACAGAGCCTGCTGGCACTGCTGCTCTGCAGAGACTTCACACCCACCAAAAGGGTCTGCTTGGTGGATATCAAAGAGCCCAGATGCTTCTGGTGGACTGATGGCTTGGACATCCACAGCCTGCAAGGGCAGAGAGCAAACACTGAGTCAGTTCAGGATCAAGCACTGGGCACTGTCTGGTTGCCATGCTGGCTCTGGGCACTGACTGGTTGCCATGCTGGCTTCTACGCCAGGCTGCACCCAAACCAGACACCAAAGAGACACCCTGCAGCTTTGCAACGGCCTGCAGTTGTGCCAGGGAAGGGTTAGGTTGGAGATCAGGAACAATTCCTTTGTTGCCAGAGTGGTCAGGGACTGGCACAGGCTGCCCAGGGAGATGGTAGAGCCCCCAAGCCTGCAGGTGTTCTACAAAGGTGTGGCCATAGGACTTGGGGCCTTGGTTTAGAGGCCATGGTGGGGCTGGGCTGCTGGTTGGACTGGATGGTCTCAGAGGGCTCTTCCAACCTTAATGACTCTGATTCAAACAGCACAGCCAGGAGCTGAGCAGGCACTTCCAGCAGATTCCATCTGTGGTGAGCCAGCTTTCAGTGCCAGGATGTCTGCCCATGAGGGCAGGTGGATGCCCTGGTGTGAAACACTGTGCAGCTGCTTACAGCCTCTGCTGTTGGGGCACCAGAGCTGGCCCCAGCACTACAGGTGGGGGTCAGTGGAGCAGAGCACAGGAACAGAATCTCCTCCCTTGTTGTGAAGAGCCCTCCAAAGAGAAATTTTCTATTACAAATCCCAAATGATTCCTCCAGAGCTTTGCTGCCCTGGTTAGTGCAGGCAGTGCCTCAGCTGCTGCAGTGCCAGCTGGCCCCAGCTGCCAGCTTTCCAGCATGGGCTGTGGCTGAACTTAGTGGGATGCTCTTGATCTTTGTATCTCTCCATGTCAGTGCTGTGACAGCCTTTAGAACTGGTGACACAGCAGTGTGAGAGGACAGCACCCAGCCGGGCAGGACAGGAGAGCTGCTGCTGCCCAGGGACATTACCCAGCTGCTGAGGGTTCCTGCACTCCTCCTTGGCATGGTCTGGCCTGCACTCTGGGCACTGCCACGGCTCTCACCTTCCCTCTCCTCCATCCTGCACACTGCCTGCAAGACAAACACAGGAGGGAAAACAAGTCTGGAAGTGCCCTGCTGGCAGTTTGAAGCCTGTTTTCCCTCAAAACGTTTTCTGCCCTCTCCTCTGCCCATTTGATGGAGTTATGGTAAGGTAGGGAGAGGGAAGTCTGGCTTCAAGGAAAGCTCAGCTGTGGGTTTTGAGTCCAAAAGGGGAGAGGAATCAACACAACAACAGCACTGATGACAAATAATGAAGCTCAGTGCTCGTGTCACCCCCGGAAGGAATTCGTTCAGGTGAAGGTTTGTAAACTGTACCAATAAAGTTTGTGGCTCGGGGCCCTGGAGCTGTTTAGTGTGGAGAAGAGGAGGCTGAGGGCAGAGCTCATTGCTCTCTGCAGCTCCCTGAGAGGAGGCTGCAGCCAGCTGGGAGTTGGGCTCTGCTCCCTGGGAACAAGTGACAGGAGGAGAGGAAATGGCCTCAAGTTTCCCCTGGGGAGAGTTAGGTTGGAGATGAGAAGAAACTTCTTGACTGAAAGGATTCTCAGAGCCTGGCACAGGCTGCCCAGGGAGGTGGTGGAGTTCCCATGCCTGCAGTTGTTCCAGAAAGGTTTGGCCATGCCACTTGAGGCCATGGTTTGATGGCCATGGTGCTGGTTGGCCATGGGTTGCTGGTTGGACTCTATCTCAAAGGTCTCTTCCAACCAAAACAATTCCATGACTGTCAGGCCCTGCAGGAAGGACTCTGTGTGCATGCATCAGTGTCAGACGCTGCAGGAGGGGCAGGGGCAGCAGCACACCACAGCTCAGGCTGCCACACCACTGCAAGACTTTCTGTGGTGCCCTGAAGTGAGCTATCAGCCAGAAGCTGCCCAGATAACCACTGCCTCACTCACATCTACAAACCTCCTGGGAAGCTGTATGGACAAATCCAACTTGAAGAGTTGTCCTTTGGGAACTGCTTCTGACTCCTCCAGCGGATGAACAGTCTTGTGCTGTCTGCTCAGGGGTGCTTTCTGCCAGGCTGCCAAGCTGAAGTGTTCCTTCCCTCTTTGGCTTTCCCCTGCTGCTAGACAGCTCTCTTTGGGCACAACCTTTCAGCCAAGGGCTGCAGAGGGTCAACAAGAGCTTCAGTCTGAAGGGCAGGCTGTGACCCTTTCCTCCACCAGCTAATGGAGGGTTTGTGCATCCTGTACACAAGAGAGCAGAGGGCTGATGAAGGCACATTGCTGGGTTTTGAGCCTGCCCTCTCATTTTCACAGCTGGATGTGGAAAAAGAGAAGTGACTTCTCACAATTGTTCAGACCAGCCTGTGGCTGGGATCTCTGCTACTTTCACAGGATCACAGGATGTTGATTAAATCCCCTCTCAGTCTTCTCGTCTCCAGACTAAGCAGCCCCAGGTCCCTCAGCCTCTCCTCATCAGGCAGTGCTCCAGTCCCCTCATCATCCTCGTAGCCCTCCACTGGACCTTCTCCAGCAGATCCCTGTCCCTCTTAAACTGGGGAGCCCAAAACTTTGTCATCCTTCTTCCTCTGCTGGTCTCTGCTGAGCTTTAGCTGAGCTGCGGTTAGCATCCCCAGTCTGCAGCAGCTCACAGTGATCCCAGCCACTGCACAACTCCCTTCTGAGCACCACACTGCCCTGGGGGCTAGAAGCAGGTTTGAGACTGGGACATTCTGAGTGGAGGACCTTGATGCTCCTGATTCTCACAGTGCCACCGCTCTTTAGTTAGAAAACTTAGAAATGGAGAGTCCAGAACAGCTCCTAGCTCAAGGTTTGTGTCAATGATTCATATTCATAGATCACAGAAGGGTTTGGGTTGGAAGAGACCTTCAAGATCAACCATTTCCAATCCCCTGCCATGGGGAGGGACACCTCCCACAGTCCCAGCCTGCTCAAGGTGTCATCCAGCCTGGATTTAATTTTATCTAAGCCACAAGTGTTATGAAAGAAAACAGTTGTAGTATCATTTGCCCTCAGTTCACGCCCTGTCTGCTCTGGGAGGCAGCTGGGGATGAGGATGGAAGAGGTCCAGCTGCAGACAGCCAAGTTTCCAACACTGCTGCATTTTGTAGGGAGCAAACAGGCTCAGTGCAGCACTGAACCCACAGGGATCTGCTCTGTGCAGGCTGATGCTATCCCAGGAAAACATCCCCCAAAGGCAAACGGAGCTGTTCTGCAGTGAGGGCTTCCAGGCTGGCTCCACCACAAAGCAAACGTGGACAAAACAAACAGGCTGTGATAATAACGATGAGGTGATGGGAGAGGCACGGGACAGAGACTTCATCCCTCTTTCACAGACTCACAGAACTGTTTGGGCTGGAGAAGCCCTCTGAGACCATCCAGTCCAACCAGCAACCCAATCCCACCATGGCCACCAAACCATTGCCCCGGTGCCACGGCCACACGTTTATGGAACACCTCCAGGGATGGGCATTCAGCCGCCTCCCTGGGCAGCCTGTGCCAGGCTCTGAGAACCCTTTCAGTCAAGAAGTTTCTTCTCATGTCTAACCTAACCCTCCCTTGGGGCAACTTGAGGCTGTTTCCTCTCCTCCTGTCCCTTGTTCCTAGGAGAAGAGTCGAACCCCAGGCGGCTGCAGCCTCCTCTCACGGAGCTGCAGAGAGCAATGAGGTCTCCCTCAGCCTCCTCTCCTGCAGGCCGAGCAGCCCCAGGTCCCGCAGCCACATGGGACAGTATCAGCCTGAAGTCTCCGCCGCAGTCGCCGGAGTCCGGGCGCCTGCTGCAGGACGCTGAGCTCTGGGCACACCGGTGCGGATCTCTCCCTGCCGAGCTCCGCGGAGAGCCAGAGGCAGGGGGTGGGAGCAGGGCAGGGCTCTTGTGCTCGGCCAAAGTCCTCCCGGGGCAGCCCCGCAGCCCTCGGGGCGGAGCAGGGAAGGGCAGGACCGGGTGGGCGCCGCTCCGACGCCCCTCGGCTTCGAGCGGCTGGGGCAGGCGCCCGGCGGTGCCGGTGCGGCTCACCCCGACAGCGCCGAGGGGCGGCCGCAACCCCACGCCCACAGCCGGCCCAGCCCCGGGCTTCACCTACCTCGGGCCGCCGACAGCGCTGCCTGCGCTGCCCGCGGCAGGCCGGGACGCGGCGGGGCCCGGCCCGGCTCCGTCCGGGGTGCGGCGCTGCGCTGCCGGCGCGGAGGAGGCTCCGCTTACCCGCGGGGCTCAGCCGGGCTCCGAGGAGGGGAGCGGCTCAGGGCTGCTGCCCGCAGCCTCCACCTTCCTTGCAGGCTCCGCCTTCCGCGCCCATCCCGCGCCCCTCCGCGGCGGCGGGGGCTGAGCCGGGGTCCCGTTGCCCGTCCCCGGGTCCCGTTGCCCGTCCCGCGGACGGGACATGGCCTCGGGATCTGCGTCCAGCACCGCCCGGCCGCCCCAAGCAGCTCCGAGCCGTGGTGCTGCTCGGGCCTCGGCTGGACAAAGGGCGGCTGCCACCTGCGGCCTCTCCGCCCTGCCGCGGAGCGGGAACAGGAGCGGGAACAGGAGGAGGATCGGGAGCAGGCGCCGAGCTGCGCTGCCTCCCCGGCTGCGCCTCGCCTGCCCGCAGCTCCCCTGCCCCTGCCGCAGCCTCTGAGCGCAGTGGGGACTGCCCCGGCCCCACCAGCTGCCAGCGAATGCGGCTCGGGTGCCGCTCTTGATGTTTGCGTAGCACCTGTGGGCTAGGGCATGTCGGTGCTGTAGAAGCACTTCGGATAGCGAAGCACTTTCGTCTCACCCAGCCCAACCATGCTCTGCCTCTGCCAAGGCTGGGGCTGAGCCATGGCCCTCAGCACCACAGCTCTGCCTCTGGGAAACACCTCCAGGGATGGGCATTCAGCCACCTCCCTGGGCAGCCTGTGCCAGGCTGTGAGACCCCCCAGGGCTTTCTCTGCTGGGCACTTTCCAGCCACTCTGCCCCCAGCCTGCAGCCTTCATGGGGTTGTTGTGCCCCAAAGGCAGGACCCAGCCTTTCCCCTCGTTGAATTTCTTCCCATTGGGCTCAGCCCATGGGTGCAGCCTGGCCAGGTCCCTCTGCAGAGCCTCCCTGCCCTCCAGCAGACCAACCCTGCCTGCAGCTCGGTGCCACCTGCACACTGAGGGTGCTGTGGATCCCCTTGCCCAGATCATTGATGAAAGTAAAGCCTTCTCCTTGCCTTCCAGTCTGTCCTCCTTTCCCTACTGCTCCTTCCAAACCTGTCCCTCTCCCAGCACAACCCAAAGCCATATTAAATCCTGCTTCTAACCCAAGCACACCTCTCTTTACAATTACTTTTTTTCCCCAAGTGCCATCGTCTAGCATCTTCCTGTGGTGGCATTTCTGAAAAGGCAGCTGCCTCTGGAAACCTGGCTTACAGCTCTGTTAGTGCCACTGCCTTGGGAGGCTTACATTCCTGTGGGGATTCTGACCTCCAGTGGGTATTTGGGCTTCTTCCAGTGGGTATTATTTTGCTTTTCAGTGGGTATTTTGCCTTTCAGTGGGTGTTGTTTTGCCTTTCAGTGAGTGTTTTGCCTTTCAGTGGGGGGTGTTTTGCCTTTCAATGGGTGTTATTTTGTCTTTCAGTGGGTATTTTGACATCTCCTGGCTCGCTGACATTGCAGCAGTGTGGCCAGCCTGTCCCACAGCTGCTTGCCTTCCTGCAGAGCTCATCCTGTCTTCATCAGGATGTCTTCCCAGAAATGATGACAAATTCCATCTCTTTCTGCCTTGGGAATGTGTTGGGATTTTCTCCTTCTCATCAGCTGTAAAGTGGACCTGGACTCCAGCTGAACACTGGCAGAGAAGAGCTTGCCTTAGAAGGAAGAAGAGAAGAGTTGTGTCTCCTGTCGGAGCAGAACCTCACCTTCTCATTCCTTCAGAACTCCCCTCACCAGTGCACTTCTGCTTTGTTTCAGGGCTCCTCTCCATGTGCATTCTGTTGGTTATTTTCCTGAAAGGCATGCGAGGAGGACATGGACCTGATGGAGAGGGTCCAAGGGAGGCCACCAAGATGATCAGAGGGCTGGAGCAGCTCTGCTGTGGAGACAGGCTGGCAGAGTTGGGGATGCTCAGTCTGATCACCCAGCCCAGCCATTCTCCAGCTCTGCCAAAGCTGGGGCTGAGCCATGGCCATCAACACCACAGCTCTGCCTCTTGGAAACACCTCCAGGGATGGGCATTCAGCCACCTCCCCCTCATCCTGTCACTCCTTGCCTTTTCCCGGATTCCACGATCCCTCTGGATTTGCACTGTCCTTACAAGTGAGGATTTTTTTCCCCAATACCCAATGTGAACCTACAAGCTGCAGTTTGTGATCCTTGACTCCTCCTGTGCTCCCTGGCACTACCAACAGGAGCTGAGCTTCCTCACCTTCCACACTTCCCCTTCAAGCGTTAGAGGGTCACTACTACACCACCCCTTAGTCTGCTCCTTACCAGATCCCACAAGCCCAGTTCCTCCATGCTCCTCCTCAGGGAGCATCTGCTGCAAGTCACAGAATCCTACAATGGAGGGATTGGAAGGGACCTCCAGATATCATCAAGTTCAAACCCCCTGCCAGGGCAGGGCCACCTAGAGCAGGGCACACAGGAACACATCCAGGTGGGGCTTGAAAGCCTCCAGAGCAGGAGACTCCACAGCCTCTCTGGGCAGCCTGCTCCAGACCTCCAGCACCCTCACACCAAAGAAGTTTCTACTCATGCTGAAGTGGAGCCCTCTGGGTTGCAGTTTGTGTCCTCTGCCCCTTGTCCTGTCACAGGGCAGCACTGAACAGAGCCTGGCCCCTGCTGCTTGCCCCCCAGCCCTCAAATATTTTCACACATTGATCAGATCCTCCCCCGGGGCTGCTTCTCACCAGGCTCAGAAGCCTCAGGGCTCCCAGCCTCTCAAGTCCCTCAGGGTTGTAGGTTGGGCTTGGTGATCCTGAGGCTTTTTTCCAACGTGGATGTTTCTGTGATTCTGTGTTCTTGTAAGTCCTTGCTGACCCCATCCAGTACCATCCTGGAAACCCAACCCATAGCTGAACCAAACCCTTCTGACATCCTTTAAATTCCAGGGAATGGTTTCCACCCTTCCACCTCACTTGCTCCTGTGCAGCATCATTTCTGAGTCAGCCAAGGGCACGCTGGGGTCACTTCCATGCAGCAGCAGTTAGCCCTGGCTTGCTTGAGGAGCTCAGAGCTGCTATGAAGAGTGACTTACTGGAAGGCTGCATTACTTCTGCAACCCTTTGTCAAAGCTGTTCTCAAAGCTCTCTAGAGCAGCTGCAGAGGCAGAAGAATTGCCCTGACCACAGACTCCTCCCAGGGAAAATGTTCTCCAGATGAAAGTGCTGCTGGGCTGCCAATGATGCAAGAGTGGTTTGCCTCCAGAAGATGACTCCTGCCAATCCTTCACATCTCTGCCAGCACCACACACAGGCCATGCCCAGAATGAAGAAGGACTAAGCCACAGCCAGGCTTAGACAGGCTCACTGGAGTGGTTTTCACCTCTGGGAAATCACAGAATGGGTTGGGTTGGAAGGGACCTTCAAGCTCATCCAGCCCCAAACCCCTGCCATGGGCAGGGACACCTCCCACCAGTGCAGCTTGCTCCTGGCCTCATCCACCTGGCCTTGAACACCTCCAGGGAGGGAGCAGCCACAGCGTCCCTGGGCAACCTGTGCCAGCATTTGAATTGCATTTGTGCCAGCTTGCATGTTCTGATACTCTGGGAGCCCTTCCAAGTCTGGGGTTTGGGCTTTGTTTTGCTCTTTGGGTCTTTGAAAGGAAATAAACCGAACAAAACCCACTGGGAAAAGGGAGAAGCAGCAAGGAGAGAATTTGGCCAAAGGGTGGCACTGAAGGCACAGGAAAAGCAGCACTGGAATCGTGGAGGGTTTGCAGGGAATGCTGAATGCACCTGGGGCTTGAGAGGCACAGTCAGACTGCTGCTCGGGTGGGCAAAGCCCTCTAAGATCACTGAGTCCAACCATCAACCCAGCACCACCGTGGCCACCAAACCACGTCCCCAAGTGCCATGGCCACACGGGTCTGGAACACCTCCAGGGGNTGGGGTTGTTGTGCCCCAAGGGCAGGACCCAGCCCTTGGCCTTGCTGAATCTCCTCCCATTGGGCTCAGCCCATGGGTGCAGCTTGGCCAGGTCCCTCTGCAGAGCCTCCCTGCCCTCCAGCAGACCAACCCTGCCTGCAGCTTGGTGCCACCTGCAAAGTTACTTAGGGTGCACTCAATTCCCTCATCCAGCTCACTGGAGTCTGTTCATCAGGTCCCAGTTCAACCCCCCTGAAGCTGGAACCCCCTCAGAAGTTATTTCCTGCTTTATAGCACAGTGCAGTGCTGGCAGATGCTGCATTCTTAGAAGGGTTTCCTGGCCAGTGAGTAATTGGTGTAGGTCAATCCCATTAAAATTAGAAACAAATTAGCTTGACATTGAGGATGGGAAAATCAATCCTGCCCCTGCTGGGAGCAATCCTTCAGTCCCAGGCAGAGCACTGGAGCTGCTGCTCCTCTTTTCCTCAGCTTTCAGTACGTATATTGAAGAATTTGTGTTTGTTCTCACCATGACTCAAGCCAAGCAGGGAGGACAGTGGCAGGAGATGCACTGCAGGCATGGAGCCACATCTCTCTGGGTGCACAAAGCTGTGATTTTACTGACTGAAGGTGCTGCAGGGCTGCTGTGCTTTGGGTTTCTGCTGCTTCCCAGGAGCAGAAGCTGTGGGTTCCTTCTATGAGCTCCGTCTGCAGCGTCTGGGAAGTTTGGTAGCAATTACAAACAGCTCCTTACTTTGTCCTAATTAAATCATCGACCCTCAGGCTGGGCTGGCTTGGAAGGGACCATCAAGATCATCCATGGGCAGGGACACCTCCTACCAGAACACCTTGCTCGAGGCCCCAGTGAGCTGCCTTTCAGCACTGCCAGGCTGGGAGCCTCCACAGCTGCTCTGGGCAGCCTGTCCCAGTGCCTCCCACCCTCATGGGCAAGAATTGCATCCTCATGTTGAACTTCTTCCAGTCTGAAGCCATCACCCCTCGTTTAGTGGTGACCTTGCAGTGCTGGGTCAAAGGTTGGACTAGACCCTGAGGGTGTCTTCCAGCCACAGGTACTCTGAGATTCTGTGCTGTCACTCCATGCCTCTGTCAGAAGTCTCTCTGGTGATCTTGGAGGTCTTTTCCAACCTTGGCAGTTGTAGGGTTCCATGGTTCTATAATTCTATGATTCCACAATTCTGTGCTTCCATGGCTCTAGGATTCCATAACTCTGTGACTTTGCCTTGGACAGCAGACTGGGTATGGCTATGGATGAGCTGTGGGTGCTGTACTTTGTCTCTAACTTTGGTGACACCAAGAACTGATGACTTAGCTTCTCCCCCTGTGTCTAAACCAATTCTCTGTTCAGGACCCCTCCTTTCCTCATGCCCTTTATTTCTCTCTCAAGCTATCCAGTGAATGCTGACAGAGCAGGAGTGGCCTGGCTGCAGGGACACTCTGCTCTGCCTTCTTCCCAGGGCCAGTCCTGTTCCCTGGCAGAAATCCTGAACTTCCCGAAGGAGCCTGAAGGAATCACAGGTTAGTGGGAGGTCAGAGCTTTCCATGCACCTTCCAAATCTCCTCTGAACTGTGAGGGAACAAATCCAAAGCTTTGTCTCAATAGCCTCAAGCTGTGCCAGGCAGGTTTACTGGAGATGTTAGGAAGAATTTCTTCAGTGAAAGTGGTGAGACACTGGCACAGGCTGCCCAGGGAGCTGTTGGAGTCCCCAGCCCTGCAAGGGTTCCAGAAAGCTGTGGCCATGGCAGCTGGGGCCATGGTTTGGTGGCCATGGTGGGGTTGGGTTCATGGTTGGGCTGGGTGGTCTCAGAAGGCTTTTCCAACCTTAGTGATTCCACAGTTCTATGAGCAGCTGTAGCCATGCTGGTTACACCACCAGACAGCCCCAGGCAGCAAGGGGGGGCAGCCCTAGGAGCAGCCAGAGATGCACCTTCAGCTCCCAGCATGTTCCCAGTGCTTTCCCAGCAGCTTTCATCCATTAGCACAGGACAAAGCTAAAATTAGCAGCACCCACTAATGCTATAACCAAGCAAACAGCAAGGAGAGGGCTGAGGGAAGGATGGTTCAGAGCAGCCAACTGCAAGCATTTAGTGCTAAGAAGCTGCTTTTATGCAGAGCTTATCTTAGCTGGAGCCCTCCTTGCCCACAGCAGCCTCTCTATTTCATTTCCAAACATCCCAATTTTATTAACATCTAATGGGGCTGGGAGCATTTCCTGAGCACTTCCATTCCTTCTCACACCCTTGGTATGAGGCTTCATGTGGAGAGCCTCCAGCAGCCTTCACCTTTCTTCCCATTGAAAACCTTTTGCTTCTTACACCATGGGAGGTGCTGGCAAGGAGCAAACTGAAAGCAGCACACAAGTTGTAAGTGGGAAGTGTTCTGATCAAAGGCACAAGGCTCAAAATAAACCCCAACCTCTTGCTGGCTCTTACACTGATGTCAGCCAAGCTGGAGGTCCCCAAGGAGGCAGAGATGTGCTGCTGAGGGACATGGCTTGGCCACAGCCTTGGCAGACTTAGAGAATGGTTGGGCTGGGTGATCCTAAAGGGCTTTGCCAACTGAAGCCATTCCATGTCTCATCTCTTTTCTCTTTGAGGATGGTGTAGTTATTTGTGTGTCTGGAATCTCAGACTGGATGTGAGGAGGAAGTTCTTTGCCATGGGAGTGGTGAGAGCCTGGAATGGGCTGCCCAGGGAGGTGGTTGAGGCCCCATCCCTGGAGGTGTTTACGGCCAGGCTGGATGAGGCTCTGGCCAGCCTGATCTAGGGTAGGGTGTCCATGGCAGGGGGGTTGGAACTGGCTGATCCTTGTGCTCCCTTCCAACCCTGACTGATTCTCTGATTCTATGAATCTGCAAGCCTGTTGACACCTGCTGGACTGAGGCTAAGACAGGCTGAATGCCACTAATGGTTCCTGGCACCAAGGAGCCCTTTGTGCAATTAGAACACATTTGTGGACGTGGATTGTGAGTGCCTGCACTAGGGAAGTGTAGTAAAAACTACAGACATTGAGAGCTCCCTGAGCTGTGTAGTGGTTTGGCACACAGCAGCTCTGAGGAGCTGTGGCTTCTGTGGTGAACATTGGCACCTGAAGAAGAGCTTTTTGCAGAGTCCTGGAAGCCCCAGAATGGTCCCAAAGAGGTTCTCAAGGTGTTTGCTGAGCCTGTGCAGAAGGCAGCTTCTGTCTCGGTGTGTCTCCAAAGATGTGCTTATTGGTGGGGCACAGCATCATTAAGGCTGGAAGAGCCCTCTGAGACCATCCAGCCCAACCAGAGACCCAGCACCACCATAGCCACCAAACCATGGCCCCAGTGCCATGGCCACACCTTTCTGGAACACCTTCAGGGATGGGCATTCAGCCACCTCCCTGGGCAGCTTGTGCCAATCTTGGCCACTCTGGCAGCAAAAAACTTTTCCTCATCTCCTCCCCTGAGGCCATTTCCTCTCCTCCTGTCACTTGTTCCTAGGGAGCAGAGTTCAGCCCCAGCTGGCTGCAGCCTGCTTTCAGGCAACTGTAGAGGGCAATGAGGTCTGCCCTCAGCCTTCTCTTGTGGAGGCTAAACACCTCCCCAAGCCCTCCATAACCACTGGGCCACGCCCTGGAGTGCCATTAGGGTTCTGCGGACACCTTTGGAACACTCCTGGTTCTGGCAGTGTCCTCATGGTATGTTGTACACAAAAGCCAGGAAAGGGAGCAGAGAAAAGCCTCGAAGCTGCCTGCCTGGCAGGTACCTGGGATGCCAGCAGGGCAGGAGGTGTTCTCAGAGAAGAACTCTGAGGGTGTGATTGGTTTGCTGTCTGCTCTGGAACATGGCAGGCTGAGGATGTGCTCTGCCAGCTAAGCTCTGCTGCTGTGTTCTTGCTTGCCTGCCACTGCCTGCAAACTGCCTGCCTCGAGTTTAGCAGGAGCAGGCTCTAAATGCCTGCACACCACCGACCTGCACAACCAGCATGACAGCTC